>JAQISU010000122.1:11490000-11587500 GCA_029339505.1 Unio delphinus | reverse complement strand
CCAGATGAAAGAAAGGGAGGGCTAATTTTATGAAGAACGCCACTCTATCTTAACTTATGTTTCCAACTATGACAAGCTTACCATCTTTGGTGACCTCAATGCCAGAGTCGGCTCTGACGACTTCTCCTGGGAAAGTGCCATTGGAAAGTTTAGCATCGGTCGCTTCAACAGCAATGATCTATTGCTTCAGACCAGCGCATATTATCAATTGTTCATCACTAACAGCCTTCCGCCTCCGTACATGCAATAGAACGACAGGGATGTATCCCCGAACTAAGCACTGGCATCTCATTGTCTACGTATTAGTGAGGAAGAGGGACAGGCAGGATGTACAGTTTACCAAGTCCATGTGTGGTGCATAATTATGGACTGATTACCTCCTTGTAGTCTCAAAGCTTAACATCCGTATTAAACCTAAGAGACGCACGCAAGACAAGGAAGATTTGAAAAAGGCTAAACATCGCCACGCTGCAGAACTCGCACTACAAAACGTTGTCAACACTACAGAAAAGCGTCTTCAATCCATCCCTTTGGACACCCATAATTTGGAGGCAGACCGGGCGACTCTTAAAGAGCTGGTCTACAGCACCGCAAGATATATTGTAGTGCCCTCCCCTAGAAATCACAACGATTGATTTGATGATAATTGCTCAAAACATCAGCCAGCTGTTGGATGAAAACTTCGGCAACACAAATCATACCTAAATGATCCAATGGCCACTTTGTCAAAGAAAGATGCCAACACTAACATATGTAAGACTGTTCAACAGAAACTTGGGCAGATGCAAGTCTCCTGGTTGAGTAACAACGCTGTTGAGATGAAAATTTACAATGTCAAGAAAGATATTGAGAAGTTGTATGAGGAGATGAATGAAGTATATGCACATTATCATCAGGATCATCCTCTTCCATCAGTGCGGATTGGAAACACGCTGATCACAAAAGAAAATCATCGAAAAGTGGGCTGAGCTCTTCAGCTGTGTTTTCAACCGCTTAGCTTAGCATCTATCACTGGTGAAGCCATTGGTTGTCTGCCACAATTACCAGTTAATGAATCACCATATGCTGAGCCGATCATCACAGTCACCCGCTACAGGCTTATTGCAGTGAATAAGTTCACTTATCTTGTCATCACTCTGTACCAAAACGTCGTAATTGATTACGAAGTTAATGCCAGGATTGCAAAGGCCAACATATCATGCAGAAGACTACACGCTAAGGACTGTAACATAAATTTCATTAGTCTACAAAGTCTAATGTGTACAGAGCAATAGTACTCCAACGATAGTGTACGCCTGCGAAACCTGGACGTTGTATCAGCGCAATGCAAAGAAGTTGAACAACTTCAACAAAACGTGCCTGAAAAAAACTATTCCACATCAAGTGGCTAGACAGGAGGTCATTGTCCACGCACGCTTGCCCATTATCTACAAGATCTTGATGCAGTTGCGATGTGCAGGCCGTGTAGCTCGCATGTCAGACCACAGTCCTTTCCAAAACGATATTGTTCCTCATATGCTCATACCAATCCATTCTGTTAGGTCTCTAAAATAATGTTAAGTACTATTTCAAACCCATATTGGTCCAATCCATGATGCCTTCCATAATGCTAATTAATCTCATGACCACATAGCTTCCATAGTAGCCATCGCTATCAAGGGTACATTCGCAGATGTCTAATTGAAAGATCCTTTTGTTCCAGATTTTTACTTCCTGTTATCTTAAGAGCCATAGCCATACCAGTGATTTAGGACATTTAAGAGATTCTAAAACTCCATGAACATATAAAGTCACATTAATCATATATTTATTCCATTCCAGTTTAAATAGGGTATTGAATTATAACAATAAAAAAAAAATATATGAGATGAGACCTGTTAGAGCAAATGAAAAAAGCTTTTGCGAATTCTGTGTTTTTGTGATTATTCCTTTGTCTTATTATACCGTTGAGAAATATCTTCAGGTTATTAATCGAATGAAAGCAACTCTTTTACGTATGATGCAGGTCATATGATTCAATGTTATTTTTGTTTTAAATGTGAATGTGACCTTAAATTTGGAGTTTTCATGATATATCTAGCAATTTAGCACAGGAAATGAAAACATAGTTGTGTGAAATTTGAGTTTTCGGTACGATTATTCTTTTCTTATATTTTAGTATAGTTACAGTTGTCATATTAAATGAGAGGTTCTCTTCTATAATAGTGGTCAAGTCACGATGGATAATTAACATCCGTTCACTGATTTCATAGCTAATACGGTGACCTTTCATTCTGCCATCTCAGAGTAGAAACATTTACGGTACTTCGCTTCCAATATTAGATTACATATTTACCGTTTATATCGGCATACGCGAGCATTGTGAATAAACATGTGATAAAAGTTGACATTTATATAACCAAGTTTTTAAAATATAGAATAGTTCTTGTAGTTACGCATCTTATTTCACAGTAAATATTATTCAGATTGTACTTTAAATGTAATTCAAGAAACATTACTTACCATCGTGAGAAAAAGGCAAATAATTCGCAAGATACAACAATAATATTGTCAGTCCAGGTATGTAACTATTAAAAGAGCTTCACATAAAGGATTAAATTTACGTGGATTGTAGGCGTTATATTAATTACCTCTTGGATACTTACAAATAAAGTTTATGCTTAAAGTAGGATTGAAATAAAAAGCTGTGATGCCAAAGTAACGCAAGTAAATGTGACGAGTGCTGTGAATGTGAATGTAAGAAAATATTGATTTAATAAAAGATTGATTGCTATTAAAATATAACTAGACTTGAAATCGGAACGATTAGCAACAGAATACAAATCTATTACAAATCTATTACAATGCCAAAAATAAATTCAGCTTCGTAATGAACAGATTGACAAATTTTATATTACAAATTTGCATGAAAAGCAAATATTACAAATCTAACCCGAAAATATATTCTATTGCAGAGCAAATCAATACTAGAGTTACTGCTTGGGAAGGAAGCTGGTACATATTATGCCTGTTTTGAGGGTGACGCCCTAATGTGTGCGAAAAACGCAACGGAGTGGAACAATGCCAACAAGTCACTATAGGATCTATAGGAGGAAGTACGACGTTTTGATTTTTTCTATCAAATACTTTATCATAAAGTTTATGCTTGCATTAAGAAATATGGCAATGACAATTAGAATCACTTTCAAGTTTACAGCATTTTGAATTTCGATGTAAATAGCGTTCGTATATAAAGCGAACGTTCTGATAATCTTTCCTCCACCAAACTATCTAAACATTGAAACATTTCAACGTTACCAAAGAAGACAATGCCATTGGCCAAGTATTTCATTTTACTCCCACATCGCATATGAAGAACGCATATTTTACATACATTTTAATTAGAAATAACGTTGTTCATACAGTTATCGGGATCGAATCTTTACTGTGTTGATGTTCTTATCAGAAATATTTGTTCCTTTTGAAGGATGATCGTTGGCAGAATCGTCATAGATCAATTATATCAAACACGTAGCATGCATGGGCTGGCAAGCCTTCGTAAAAATGTATTCCAACATATGGAAAAGCATCAATTAACACACAATGTTCAGAATTTTCAATAATGTGATGACTGGTTTTGTATGTAAAAATCAGGAAAGTTAAAATAGATATGGATCATACATTTACTTTCGCGAAATATATCGAGAGATTCGTATTTTGATAAAACACACGTTTTCTTCGAAACAAGTATTATGTCAATCAATAAGCTTGAAACAGAAATGATTCAAAACTAGATTATGGTAGGTTGTAAATCTCAAATGATTTCCTTAGTGTGTACAATCACTGTAGTGCATCCGCTTATTAAACTTAATTGTTTTAAAAATCTTTCTAAAGAGTGAGATCCTTGATACATATACATATATATATATATATATATATATATATATATATATATATGCCTTCATAAAATAATGTAATCAGGAGCTGTTACTTTCATTGACATCATGCATGACTAGTTATCTTCTTGCTTTGGTCGCTACAGCTGCTGTTGTATTTAATTCTATACTATATTTAAGGCTCGATTTGTTCCGTCTAGAGACAGTCGATATTGCCTATTAGCAAATGTATGCACGGTTTAGTGATTTGTAGAATGGCTGCCCACTGACAAGGTGTATTACACAGATACTTACTAGAGAAACATTGTTCAATTTTGTTAAAAATTATAACATTAAGCAGGACCTATCTAAATTACTTTTGTTCTGCGATCATATCAAGTACGATCTCTCACAGGAAAATCTTCTACCTATAAATAAATATGATCTAACGTCAAGGTTGCCCACTGCCATTTGCAATATCAGTGAGATCATAAACATTTACTCAGCCCAATCATTTAAAACTAGAGGCCAGTTACATTACTCAGTTTAAAGTACAGCAACAGTCAACATAAACAGTTCTTTAAAATATCTCTGCACTCGTGATACAGTATTGATAATTAATAATTAATGTGTAAATAATATTAGTCAAATAATAAGTATAGTTAACAAAACTATTCAAAATAGTATAAATGCGAAGACGTGTGTCTGATGCGGTTAGAACAACGAAGATGAAAATCATCAATGCAAAAAATGGTCTTGAAATTTCTTAGGTAGATAAAGTAAATTGTTAATACTTTAGAGATGTTGCTTTTGTAATGTCGAATAAATGAAATACCAAAACACCTACATTTTGAGAAAATATGTTTATTCATATGAATACATTTATTCGATTAAAACGATTAATAAAATATAACTGCCACAAGAACATTTGTTCAAACCTAAACGAGCCAAACAACAATTGTATTGGATTATTAGTATGCAAACATTGTGAAGTAAAATTTGCATGTTATTATGTTGGTGGTCTTCACAATTACAAATGTAAATACATACAACAATCTTTTACGAATATTTTTAAAGATATATCGGTGATTAGTCTCTATTACAAACTGTTACAAATTAAATTTATTGAAGATCATAATAATATAAAATCTATTATTGGATACATATTCGCACAAGAAGAATGGTTGAAAAAATACATCATTCTCAACCCATCGTTTAGAAACCATCGAATTTAAAGGACAATCTCTTTAAATACATAAATAAGTATTTATTTTGCAATTTATTGAAACCTGGAAGAAAACGGACAAATATAAATACATACGTAGGCGAAAACATATTCTAAACATCCAATGCAAAGAAAGATAACAGCTGACTATATGATATTACTATAAAATTCTAGAAAAGAAGTTCAATCCATTGAGATTTTGCAGTGATCTAAGTAAGTTGATGTCTTCGACTTTTTTCAACAAATGAAAGTAAATGGCAATTAAAATAGAAGTGAATTGTCCGGAAGATCGGATTTGATTATTGGACTTCACATGGTACCTTTACAAATAGCAATGTAGTCTAGATACCAAAAGGTATGAAAAGGCAAAAGGTTACACTTAAGATGTAAACAAAATCTTTCCATTCGGTTTAAGAAGTACCATTAAAGTTTTACGAGTCGTATGGTCTTAAAGCAAGAATAGAAAAGAGTGACAATCTGAAAGAAGATTACCGGGTGGGGTGTCGGATTTACAATGCAACTCAATTGATAGTGATATAAATACAATGATAACTGACAAATGATTTGAATGTGAAATGTATTATGATTAATATGTCCATGTATATAATCCAAATATTGAATCATTTAACATAAAACACACTGACGTAATAATGGAAAAAAACAAATTAATGACAATTACAAAGTACAAAGACAAGGGTGGATCATGTTCAGTGATTTCACCACGAAAGGAATGATGCGTCGTACTCAAACAGTTGGTTTTACGAACCCACAAATTTAGCCTACGGTTTAAATATTACATGTATGGAGTTGTACACTCCATCAGTAGTACACTCGGCTACCAGCCACACTGGCCAGTCATGCCGTCAGTATTCCATGTTGGCCAATCAAGCGATCAGCGCCCACCAATCTCTGTCAGCAGCGCCCGATCACCTACTACTTGACCAGCAACACTATTCACATCTACGACTGCTATGGTTCTGCTTCACAGCTGATATGGTCATCTTCTATGATTAGCTCTGCAGCTGATACCACGTTGACTCAGATCATTCTGGTCAGCTCTACAGCTGATAACACCGGTCAGATATCATCCAGTTACTCCGGTCAGCTGAAAATATATTTCACACCGCGTACTATGCATGACACGTGCATAAACGATAAAAGGTAACGATGTTGTATACGGTAAGCTATACAGATTACATTATAGGCACAATAATTACAAAGTACACAGGTTCAGAATTGATCTTAACCGTTTCTTTAAAATGCAACTTTGTATTGCAAATATAAATCTCGTGCTAAGTCACAAACAATAATGTAAAATATTTGCATATCACCAGCTAGACCGAATCTACATTTAACATATACAAAGATAAACGTGGAAGTACAATAGTTATAACTTATACACAAGAAATTAATAAGTCACATTCCTCTAAAACTGACGATGTGCAAGTACTTAGAGTAGGCCGCTCAATGACTAGACATTCCATACTGTAAATATTGTTTATCTACGGTGAGGCATTTATACACAGGTATAGTATGTGCACTGGAATCATTCGGTTCTTCCCACTGAAAGCACTTTGCACGTATGGCATAGTATCAGTTGTAGTTGTTCTAGGGTTTAACGCCATTTTCAGCACATAATGGGCTTAACATAGCGGCCAGTATTAATGGTGGATGAAGAATGCATGCATGTATGTATGTATGTATGTAGGTAGGTAGGTAGGTAGGTAGGCAGGCAGGTCCTCTGGTATCTTTGTACTAAAAAACAAACACCGAGTACATGTATTTAATAAATAAAAGGAGTTGTACAATTCCGTGACAGAAACAAGTATTGTGAAATTTAACAACCTGTTTATTTGCCAAGAATGCAAAGTGAAAATAAAAAGTTATTTTTCTGTTTTGGGAATTACATCCCAGATTATCCTAGAATTCTTTACACAAGTCCTAATGAGTTAGATTATAAATACTCTTTAATGGTAATGGAAACTAAAGCCAATGCCGGAGTTATTGATGGATCTGTGGTAGCCTCTGTCGTGTCGTAGAGGCGTGTCGCAGTGTTTTGTTAAATCATTGTACTACTAGATGAGGATGTAACTTTATTTGAAATATCTCTAAGAATCCAAGTTTATATTTCCAAGAATATAAGTTTAGATGAGCACATTTTATTTGCAGTGATTAAAACATTTTAATAGATTCCAGACCAAATAAACTACTGGAATGATACTGCTCTGTTCATAAATCACGAAATAATGTCTTCTAGAAAGAAAAAAAAAAAGATCACATACTCCTCTATTTCATCCCAATGTCACAAATATAATTTTCTAAAAATGTATTACCTAATGGAAAATAACGTTCTAAAAAGTTCACTATATTTACAAGATAAAATCCTAGTTATAATTAGATTATCAAATATGGAAAGCACAATTTCCTTTACTCAGGCCAGGAGAATACTCTTAACAGTTTATTCATCCTCATGGGGAAACTACTGGCAGCGTGATTGTTGTTTACAGAATTAAAACGTCAATGATAAAAGTAATCTTGAAAATTAGCTTGCATTAGGTCAAGGACAAGGACAAGCCCACCGTATCATATAATGAAATAACAAATATATATTGAACTAACTAACAAACAATTAAAAATTAAATATACATAACAAAATAAATCTCTTAAAGATAATATATTTACTAGAAAAGAAAGGTAGTGAAGGTAGTGGCTAAATTAACGGCAGGGATGGATGTAATGTGCACGGCTATCCAGTTTATGTTTTAAGCTTATATATATATATATATATATATATATATATATATATATATATATATATATATATATATATATATATATATATATATATATATAAATATATATCTTTGGAAAGATGTATCCAATGGACAATTGCTGAATCATGGAACTGTAGGACACAGTGTTCCCAATAACGAGGGGTAACATTGGAATATAATAGTGATAATTTTAATAAAACGTCTATAATATTACATAAATAAAATATTACATAAGAAAAATAGCAGGTTATGCGTATACAATTTTGCATGTTTAATGCAACATGTAGTGCATATAAAACAAGGTTCATTGAGAAACTCTCATGTCCTTTAGCAGCAGAGAGGGTGAATCGGAAAACTTTTCAAACAAAAAACGATTTTAACCGTCAAAACAGCAAATAGAGCCTTCCTACGAATTTTCATGTTTTAAAAAAAAAAAAAAATAAAGTCTCCATTTGCCAAACAGAGACTTAGTTATTTTTGTCTGAAAACATGATCTTGCAGGGGCTTCAAAATGGGTAAAAACTCACCCCGTTGATTTCAACCGAATATTTTATCAAGTCCGATATGATATCGCGTCATCGGGTCTGATTCACCCTCTGGCCCTTTTTTTATTGTGATTTAACCTCATCGGGTGCATGTTTTTGTAACCGAGTCTTTAAAAACTCTTCTGGAGTCAGTATTGGTCTATTTTTTCGTCGGAGATATTCTATTGCGGAACGGTACTGTGGGATCCACACTCTATACAAATTTGATATTTCCCCCGTACGCCTTTTCCACAACCAAGACAGGGTTTTGGGCCATCGGGACATCCTTGTTTTGCAGTACAATTATGTACCCCACAAAATTCCCCGTAGGAATTTTTTCCACATCGCTGTGTAGATCCTAAAAACAACCAACAGCATTTATTTGTAGCAAGTGCCGAATTCACCATTATTATTAATTGTTAATAAACATTTAATTAGACGTTAAAAAGTGTACTGTATAATGATTAGTGATTACTCCGATAACAACTGTATCGACATTTCAGGATGTGAAAAATCTTACGCTGAAGACTATTCTGATGGTTTTTTTCAATCTCCGGAAACTCATCACGATCTTCGAGAATATTACAAAAGGCGTTTAGGACCGTCATGGAATGTTTCTAGTAAAAATTCCGCAATTGAATTACTCACCGTGGATAGTTATCTACTTCGCGGTATAATTATTCAACAACGGGGGCAATTTTACGTTTTTTTGGATGATCCCGACATAACAGAATTTCAAGGATGTTCTGCGGTTAAGGAAATTATTCCCCGGGAGAGATTGAGATATCCCTCTATCGACATTGATTCTAAAAACCCATCGTTGGAGGAGTTATTCTTGTTTTTCTGCGACTTAGTTGATTCCATTAACGATATTATTATTTTTGAAACCAGCGGCGGTTACGTGGTAATGATAACAGTTGAACTCGTCGGTTGAATTCCTTGCGAAAACTCATCATTATTTCAATCAATGAATGTGCTGTCAGATTCGGCGATTCCCTTCCGAGTATTGGGAGAATTTCCACGTAGCATCGTAGAACAATTATTACGGAGGCCACTCACTGACGAAGAAATCGAAGGTGCCAAAATAGTAGAAACGATAAAAAATAACCCATCGATAATAAAATACGACGGAGAATTATGCAACGTAGAAATAAAGTCGCCAAAAGGGACAATCACGGGAAAGGTGTATCCGAAAAATCATCATTGATCATAAATACCAAACATTTTTTCATCGTGAGACATGTCGGATGATTTTTAACACGATCATGGAAGTGTTTTTTCTATATAAAACACCTTCCCCATCGATGGGGAAAGTGACCAAATTGTATATAAAATAAATAATACTGACACTTTCCCCATTTTTTTTTTTGCATCAATGACATGTCGGATGATTTTTAATACCACCGTGGAAGTCTTTTTTTGTTATTTTAACAGCTCTATCAGGTATGGGGAAAGTGACCAAATTGTATATAAAATAAATAATACTGTCACTTTCCCCACTTTTCCATTGATCAATCTGACATATCATATCGGGAAAACCATCCATTAACGGTCCATACATGAAATTTCAACATTGTAGTGTGTGTATCCGTCGCAGTAATGTCTTTACCAGCAAATCCCACATCATCAATGGTTTCATTTAGCCATATCGAATAATCTATAAAGTCCGATTTAGGCCATTCAGGATAATATAACGTGTAATTCGATCGATCAGTGTGTTTTTTATCATCGGATTGTAATCTCCCACCGAATTCTTTGTAAATCAATTTGATTTTTTCGATTATATTTTTTACTGATAGTGTTTTATTTCTAAACCGCACATCAGGAAATATCTCATTGAAGTGTTTTAACAGCGCTTGATACTTATTGAGTTGGTCCGGGTTTTTTAACATGTTATTGATATTCTTAATTAATTCAGTACGACTCACAGGAACACTTTTCACTGATAAATCATCCTCAACGATATCAGGGAGTTTTAACACTTCAAGGATACTTCTGACAATTTCGAGTTGTTGTCGTGGATTGATTTTATCAGATCGGCACGGTGTAGTTGTTACCGCATTTCCTTGATTGTGTTTATCAACAAGAACCCGTTGATATCGCTGTAATCTATTAGCATTTTTATCAAGATGTCCAATCGTGTTTGTATCCAATTTGCTCACATCAGTTTGAAATATATGATTGAGATACATCAATTTCTTCGCGTATGGTTCTAATCGCTGTTCAGGGTCGTATCGGTGATATTTTTGTTGTTCACTGGTGATTTTATCATTGATGGCTCTGCCATTAGTGACTTTATCACCGGTGATTTTATCACTCGCCGAAGCAATTCTTTCCCCGATGGAAGATTTCAAAAATTCATCTACGAAGGGATTATTATTTATTGCCGCGGCATCGATTTTTTGTTTTATTTTTTCACACCACAAATCATATTCGTCGGGTAATTCCCAAGTGACCTCATATCCCGTTCGTTTCATCATTTCAACAAGTCGTCCCGTAAAATGACATTTGGAGTTGTTTTCCTCGATGATTGTACTGACAAAAGCGTATCCGTAGCTAGAATTCACGTCGCAACGATTCGGGGTCCTGAACAACAATTCCGTGGATGAAAAATCCCTCTCGTGTGATTCAATCGTGGAAATAATCCCATCGCGTGTGAGTGGCAATTCTGTGCAAACTCGTTTTGTTGCCGAATAATGAATTTCAGTAATATTTCTGAAACGATGAATTGCTTGTTTAGTTGCTTCTACCGACCCTAATTGTTCAGAAAACACCGCCATGTACTTAAATCGTTCATCTACGATTGATATTCCCGCTTCTACGGTACAATTATAGATTACAACGTCGATGTGCTCAAACGCTTCAACGGGATCAGCAAAGTCTCTTTGTTTTTCAGCCGAATCGGTATCAGCGTGATAGTATTTCACTCGGTATCCTAAATGCTGTAATAACTTAGCTAGGGCTTCTACAGAATAATTTCCGTGTCGTTTGTTTTGTGTGAAAACTACTGCACGATTTCTTTGTTGCAGCGCGTCTAACAATTTAACATAATTGTCATGATGAGACTGTTCCACAATAAACTTCTTTCCGTGATCGGGTTGATACCCGTTAATGATAAATTTCATGTCCGGACGATTTAAGAACTTTCTGAATAATTCCACATCGTCGTTGTTGGCATCTGCGTCAAGTACAATAACCCGTTTCTCTGATGAAATCAACCATGTCAGTGCTCCCCAAATCTGTTTTCCACGCCCCGATGAAATTATTTGACAAAGAATTCCGTGCCATTCATCTAACAATATCACATCAGGAACCCCCCTGACTCGTACAATCGATTCAATCTGCGAAATCACCCTTCGATGAGTTCTTGTATCAAATATAATCGTTCCATGAATTTGTTCATACGATTCGAGATTGTAGTCGATGGTGGTCTTTCTGGTAAATGTCTTTCTGTATGACAAATAGAGCACGGATTGATCATCTCGTATTGATTTCCATGCCAACTTTGACTTCCCCATCCCACAAGCAGAACCATCCACATAGTCGTCGTTGAGGATAATTTTACATCCTGCGCCGTTTTCATGAACAAGAGCCTCACAGTAAGTATAATCTGGAACCCGTATGGGGAATTCCCCACTGTGGTCTTCACGACGATAATTATACGATTTTAAGTACTTTTCGTAGCGGGTTTTACTATCATTGGAAATACTAGCATTTCTGTCAATCGTGATTTTATGTTTTGTGGTACGGAAACAACTAATCACAAATCGATCAGAATACACGCACACAAATGCGTCAATGGCTTTTCCTTCAATGAATCCAGTAAACTCATTAATGCCATGTCGGCGCTGGCATATATTACAGAATGATCCTGGAACCCTACCCAGCGATATCATATTGGTGGTTTGATTTGTTATACCTGTGATCTGATCGGATTGTCCAGTTAGCGCTGTTGAAATCTGTTGAATTTGTTCACCAGTGAGATTATCATCATCACTATCTTCAAAAATGCTATCGTCGCCAGTGAGTTTTTCGTAACACGGTTGTATTTCAACAGGACAAGATAGTAAACTGCTAGTAAATCCAACAGGATGAATTAATCGTTTATCAATGCTGTTTAGTTTTGCCGACTTTGTTCCGGGTATTTTGATGCTGTACAATCCAGCCTGTGTATCAACGTTCCATGATGGTCTATCTGCAGAAATTTTCTTCAACAATTCCCGATGATTATCAAAATCGATCGGAATCGTTTTCAATAAAATGTGATAACCGCCGCTGGTTTCAAAAATAATAATATCGTTAATGGAATCAACTAAGTCGCAGAAAAACAAGAATAACTCCTCCAACGATGAGTTTTTAGAATCAATGTCGATAGAGGGATATCTCAATCTCTCCCGGGGAATAATTTCCTTAACCGCAGAACATCCTTGAAATTCTGTTATGCCGGGATCATCCAAAAAAACGTAAAATTGCCCCCGTTGTTGAATAATTATACCGCGAAGTAGATAACTATCCACGGTGAGTAATTCAATTGCGGATTTTTTACTAGAAACATTCCATGACGGTCCTAAACGCCTTTTGTAATATTCTCGAAGATCGTGATGAGTTTCCGGAGATTGAAAAAAATCATCAGAATAGTCTTCAGCGTAAGATTTTTCACATCCTGAAATGTCGATACAGTTGTTATCGGAGTAATCACTAATCATTATACAGTATACTTTTTAACGTCTAATTGAATGTTTATTAACAATTAATAATAATGGTGAATTCGGCACTTGCTACAAATAAATGCTGCTGGTTGTTTTTAGGATCTACACAGCGATGTGGAAAAAATTCCTACGGGGAATTTTGTGGGGTACATAATTGTACTGCAAAACAAGGATGTCCCGATGGCCCAAAACCCTGTCTTGGTTGTGGAAAAGGCGTACGGGGGAAATATCAAATTTGTATAGCGTGTGAATCCCCACAGTACCGTTCCGCAATAGAATATCTCCGACGAAAAAATAGACCAATACCGACTCCAGAAGAGTTTTTAAAGACTCGGTTACAAAAACATGCACCCGATGAGGTTAAATCACAATAACAAAAGGGCCAGAGGGTGAATCAGACCCGATGACGCGATATCGTATCGGACTTGATAAAATATTCGGTTGAAATCAACGGGGTGAGTTTTTACCCATTTTGAAGCCCCTGCAAGATCATGTTTTCAGACAAAAATAACTAAGTCTCTGTTTGGCAAATGGAGACTTTATTTTTTTTTTGGTTAAAACATGAAAATTCGTAGGAAGGCTCTATTTGCCATTTTGACGTTTAAAATCGTTTTTTGTTTGAAAAGTTGTCCGATTCACCCTCTCTGCTGCTCCTTTACATACAACAGTCCACCACCATCACCTGAGATACTTGAAATAAAAGCAACTATTAACTGGATTGTTGTCATAGATGGAATTGTCTTATTTGTGGTGATCCTTATTCTAACCAAGAAACTATGGAAAGTAAGACTTTGTTTCACATCATTTATTTTATATCAACTGCATTAATGTTGTGTGAAGCGTTTAGTATGAAATATCCTGTCATGTTACTTCGCTTTGCTATTTTAATTTGTGATGAAATCAGAATCTCTTAAGTCTCGTTTTTGCTGACATAGGTGATGAATATACATTGTTGCAAAATGTTCTTATTTGAAGTGTTTAGGGATAATGGATGAAATTTATGTTACGATGTGGTAAAAAATCTCGAATAGGAAAAATACAAATCTTTTCCTGTAGGCCTATGAAAGCTAAAGTATTGTCTTTTGTTGTTTTTTTTATCAATATAGTGCAGTTTTAGCTGATCATATGCATACCTGTGTGACGCTAATGATGGGCATTCGAATGTAATTAGGTGGTAGGTAGGTATATAGTTTGGTATGTGCATTTCGTTCAAAGTAGGTCATTCCATGTTTGTTGAAAACACAATCTCATGTTTAACGATAATGTAATAATAACATATACTGGAATAAGTACTGATATTCAGTTGGTAAGGATTTCACTTAGAATTTGAAAATACAATTAAAAACATGAATGTTTCTTTCTCAAAAGATAATGTTTTAAACGATATATTTAATGACCTAAATCGACAAAAGGTTCATGAAACAATAAATATTCATTCGATTTCAAAGTAATGACATAATAATGGTGTCATCCAATATACAGTTTATTTTCCCTTTTGTGAGTAAAACTAAGTTAGAGGTGAATATAAGATAAAGTTATTCCGCTATTCATTCGATATAAGCAGATGTTCTTTTCATTGAATCCTCAAACGTAATTGGTACCAATATGTGTAATTAGGATACTTATTTTGTATCCAGCTAAGTGGTGTTTCTTTGCATATTTATACAGAAACTATCAGTAGCACTAATTCTTTTCTATTTACGGCATAACTTAATACAGAAATCAGACAGCAACAAAGTGAAAAATAGGCTAGATTTAAATCGACTACCTGCGGTGGGCCAAACGATCCCTTATACCACGCACGCGTCTAAAGAAGGTTTAATATCTTGGTCGAAAATGCTCAGTGAACAAATATATAATTCCCTCAATGAAATATCAATATTATTTCTCTCTAAACTTCCAGTAATTCACGACATATCATGATACAAAATATAGTTATAATCTTGTAGTATTATTATCTAGCCAATTAAGTTTATTATTGCGTTTTCATTCGAACGACTCAACAAATAAGCTAAATGAGTACAATATAGTGTAGGTTACCTTAAAATGAGCAAGCCATTTTAGATACGGACAAACGGGCAGAACTTATTTTCTCTCAGGCAGATATCACTATCCACCCATTGTTAAAGATGAAACATTTTCTAGAGACCTTGAGGAATTTCGTCAAAGAGTGTGCAATGGTATGAAGGATCTATTCGATTCATTATATATATATATATATATATATATATATATATATATATATATATATATATATATATATATATGTGTGTGTGTGTGTGTGTGTGTGTGTGTGTGTGTGTGTGTGTGTGTTACGTGGACGTTATTTGAAATGGGGATACATTTTTAATCGCCACGGGATAAAATATAAAACGGAATGCTTTTGAAAATAAATGTGAAATGAAACATCGAGTTCTGTTAACATATAGTCTGAAATATACATTACAAGGGAGTATACTATTGACCAAGTATACGTTCCGGATTCTTTGAACTTTGGTGTTTAAAAAAATTAAGTTCCTCGAACGTATTTTACATATATGCATTGATTCAGTTCTGCAAACTGGTATTATGTTTACTAGCGTTATCGTTCTTATGTATTACCTTAAATTCTATCAGTTCCATATTAAATAAAAAAATGCAAACTTGTCCGTCATTAAATAACTAACTGTCGTTCATTTATAGTTTTGGTGGAGTTAAACAAATCAAACCATGTTTACAATTTCAACTAATCGCACATCATCATAAAAGATTTTGAACAAAATCGGATTATATAGCATTAAAACTGACTGTTGATGAAAGGACCACCAACATATGATCATTTTCCATTTTCATTTTATTTCATTTAAATAACGCAATTTTTATCTTTCTTAAGAACTAAGTTTCCTACCATCCTTGTTTACTAATCCAAGAATAACGTTAAAGAACACTCCTATGAGATTAGTGATTATCTTATTTATACAATACATTAAAACACAAAGACTGAAGAAAAATGGCATTCTAAAACTCATGTGTAAATGGTATAAACATGTGACATACGTATAACCTGGCGATAAAGTTGACCTGAATAATCCATAGTTGTCCATATTTACTTCGATGTTCCATATAAGTGTTACGTTTATTTAATTTTATTATGTAACGAACATTTGCAATGACTGTACGGTGTAAATGAAGTCTTTTGTTTTGGTAACTGTGCGACTGATTGTAAGTTGTAAACACTATATTTGTTAATACATGGGTTGAATGCGAAGCCAACGTTTGCAATTAAATTGGTTTTCGCGCTGGAATTCGGAACATTCTCCTTGTGAACGGATGTGTGTTACTAGGGTTTCCCCTGTGTACGTTCTCCTCCAGTTATACTCGCCGCCTATTCTATCCTACAAGCCTTTATATTTATCTATCTATTTATTTATCTTACTTTTGTATCCATCCATCTATCTATCATTCTGTGTGTGAATATATTGCTTGGTAAACATTTAGTTCATTATTGTTAAACATTAAGCATAATTTGTCTATCAAAATAGTCAAGATTATTGTCATATTATAACATTTAAAGCAACTGGTATACCATTCAATATTTCTGATAGTCATTCAGAACATCTATTTTCTTGGACATTGTGACACGTTATTTAGTAATCATTCAAATTGAATTCAAAGTACCGTGTATTTTGATGTTTGCTAAATTTTAAATAAATTGCTGACTTTACCTCCTTTATGCTATATATTGCTATGTCGAGAGCCATGACATAAATTTGGGGCTCGACAAAGAACTGAATTTCCATAAAACAATTTAGAGATCTAAAAAGTGCCTTCACAATGTCAGTTTCGAATTTCCATTGTCAATGTAATGATCTCAATTTCTCACATCTTGTATTCAAACCAGATAAAGTTAATGTTACTAATGATCATCTTCAGAAAGAAATGAGGATATTCGAATGCAGCGAGATGATAAAGCTATGCAATTTCAGATAGACGTAAAGGAGAGGGAAATATGGATACAGAGCGGTAGAGAGAAAAGAGGGAATGCAAATGCATAAATCTTTTGTTTTCATATGAAAGAAGGTGTTACGTAAATTTAATATTTTGTTTTGCACCTGACATATGTCAGGATTTTAAGTTGTATACTGAGGCTCAGTTTGTCTAAATGTGTGCATGATTGTAATATGTAAACAGCACGTTTACTGTTATTTATATCCAGGACTTTTTTTTTTATAAAATGTCATCGTAGGTGAAATGGCTATACATATTGTTATGTGCTTAGGCTCGAATAAACAGTAACATAGAAAGAGTGAAAATAACAAGCTTGTAAAACTTAATAAACAATTTATTGAGTACAAATATTTTTCAGAAAAGAAAAATAAACTTACGGTTTTAAGAATCAATTCCAAAATTAATCCAAAATAATTCAAAATATTATCCACTAGAGAAATGGTAAAAGTCCTGGTAATAAAATGTCCAAATAGTTCTAAGTTCGAATTCCAGCGAAGTATCCAAGATGGAAGACGATGGCACTTGATTTAGTCAGTTCTTGTTAATAAAATCTATATGAGCACAACTCTTTCCCAGATAAATAATAAAACAATTCCTCTTGATCCAAACGAATTGACACAATTTCCAGTACAAGGTAATTTATAATAATTCAAAAAGACACAACTTAATATTCTAACGGCCCAATTTTCTACTGAATAACTCGCTCCAAACATAGCTTATATACCTGTTTTTACGTAAACAAAAAAGGGGTCACGACCTTCTAGAGTCTCTCAGAAAAATTTTACGTTCAAGAAATCACGTAAACAGCGTATGACCCAACTAAATTAGAAAAATGTTTATACTTTACTCCATTTTGTCCTTGGAACCAACCAATCATTTTAAAAGCTTGTTTACAACTCTGAAACCAGGTCAGAAATAAGGTTAACACATGGTGTTTATTCTGTAAAGTAAAGGACACCCCCCTTCAATGAATTAATCTTAAAACTTAAAATGCCAAATATAAATCTAACAATCAAAAATAAAAAAAAATATAAATGACTTATATTAAATATACGTAACAATATACGCAGTGGGTGTGAGAAAGAAAATAATTTGTTCCGTTGATAGGTCAGTCTCCGAAGGATATTGAGCATTCAGTTGTGTTGTTTGAAAAATATCTCTTGAAGTGATTATTTATCTAATTCATTCACTGGAATTACTAACATGGTACTTATTGCTGGATTAAATCATTTCTTGCCGATGTGTCTGAAAGCACTCACCGATATTCTAGATTATACAACTGGCATATCAATGCATCCAAAACTAATGACATTTTAGCACAATAAGAGTACCGGAACATCAAGACATTCAGTGCTATTTAAATTATTTCTGTGATATTTATATTCATGTTTAGTATAATTTGTAGCTTAATTAAAATCTGTCTTTTGTAGTCATATCGCTACGATCTCTGATGTTCGCAGTGATGTCTATCACCATGGCGTCATGCCACATGCATGTAGCTTGTCGTATCACCCAGTCGCATTATCCTGACACCAGTTCGATCAGTCCGAACACTAACTGCTTGATGCTGAGAACCAAATCCATGGGTCGGCAACCTATGTTACTTAGTATGAAACGTTTACTTGATTAATTACAAAATGAACGAGAGCGTGCTACTGTCTCCTTGACTTTGGTCCTTGATCATATGTCTCTCGTTGCTGGCTTTTGCATAGGCGTTCCGGTTATGTGCCACCCGTATATAATGTCAAACAAACTTAAAAGTTACCTAACGTAAATACATTACTACATAAGCAATCAGTTAAAATGCATAATCCTTATTTATATGTCATGAAAATCACACTTTACTGCAGTGAACTTATGACCCAATGGTGAAATAAAGTAATTTAGTAAATTACGAAACCAAATGTGTAAAGAAAGAGGATTTAAAGGACTATTATAAAATACCAAAAGTTAAAAGTTTTGTGTTGGTACGGTAAAGAAACAGAAGAACATACAAGATAAAATGTAATTTATTTAAATAGTTGTCAACACATTATTAGGTGAAACAACGGTTTGATCAAAAACAATTTCTAAGTTGTTTTGAAACAGTGGGGATGGTTGCAATATCATATATATTGTCTCCATATAAATGTTTGTAAGATATAAAGATAAGGATGTATGCAACCTAGAGATGGTGGTCAAACTGTTGAACATTTGATACAATTGTATTTATATGACAAGATTTCACGCACTGTACAAAATCAATAACAGTTCTAGAAATGTAGTTAGGTGCACACTATATTTCAATACTCCTTTTATATACAGTAATGCGCCAGATAGGCAATGACAAAAAAAAAAATATATGTAGAGGCTTTGCAATAAAGTTCAGTTACTTGCAATAGATCATGATATATTATTTGCTACATGATGCAGTAAGTAGTCACACTCTCCATGAAGGAGGCAAACTATTTTTAGAGTCGTCTCGAATTTGCATAATACAAAATCTTAGTTAATTTGAACTATTTGTATAGCAGTAACAATACAGACAGGATTTATTTTAACAATGTAGACCGATGTTGTATGATAATTAAAATTAACAAATTCCAGTTCCCAGATTCGAAAACCATTATAGGTCCACAAAGACTTTTTCCCAATGCAGACTATCGACAAATATTCATCGAAAATTGTATCCTAAGTTGATTCTAATAGAAGCACGTTTGTTAATACAACATCATGATTCAGAAGCTGCACTGTACTCCGAAAAACCCTATCTTTTCAGAAAGAGACACGGCAATAGCGATGTAATTGAAACTAGGTGCCAAATAACAAGTACTTAAACGTGTATGTTGCCTACTGAATGCTTAGCCAGGTCGAAGAGTTCTACATTAAGGAAATAAATCCGGTACAATGAAGTTAAATCTTCTGAGAAATCTGTATACTAAGCTGAACGTTTTGGTCTGTGACCACAAATTTTGATATGAAAGTTTAATATGATTGCTTGTGAAGTCGAGTAAAATTCCTTCAAAGGGTTTCCTATGACAATATTAACAGAACCTCTGAAACTGCTAACGCGCCACATGTATTTGCACTCCTCACTGTCTGCCGTTGACACAAACCGTATTTCGAAACAATCCAAACACACGTCTTAGTGCGCTAACAACTTTTAAGTAGTTTCATCGCTGATGCCATAGCAGCTACTTCATACGAGGGGGTGGAGAGCGTGTGAAACGGCAATGGAGAACCTATACACAACTAAAATAACGTGTTTGTGAATCCACGGAAGTGGTTACCACAAGCACCTTGATATCAATTCAAAATACAACTTTGCATAAACACCTTCATCACGTATAATTGCATCTTTGGTAGTGGCTTACAGATGTATGAATGTGTGTCTGCCTCCACAAATAGCCTTGCAGACATCTCTGCAAAAACTTTAGTAAGCATCAATATTTTTGGCATTTCCGAGAATCGTCTTGACAGTCTGAACATTTCTTCATTTGCCTTCCATTTATGAGACAATATACGCTGGTGCTCAAAGCTATGATTTAGTTAAGGACACATTCCACCAGGTCACTGTCAGTGTAATTACCAATGTCTTATTCTGCACATTGTCAATTTCCAAGAGACGCACGAACGAAAACATTTAAATATTTGTTTCAGTCTATTTAATGTAGCTTCTTTTTTGGTGCGAGTATGCTCAAAATCTCTTTTTTTATCTATCCCCACCAGCATGCCTCCATCAAACGCAGTTTTGGATTGTTCTTTGAAGTTTTTTTTTTGTTTTAACATTTACATAAACAGTTTCGTCTTATGCCTTTTATGCGTCGGAATTGATTGGAATCTACCAATTATGTACATGCCATGTCTAAAATCGTACTCTGTTTCTCATTACCATATTACAATCATCAAATCAGTATTCTCTTGTTGTAACTCGTATAAACAGCTTTCGTGATAATTTAATACGTATAATGTCGCTCTTAGAACGATAGAACGGCACACATATCTGACGGTGTCTGAGATACTACTCGTCGTAGTCGCTTTATAATCTATGGTTTCTCCTAGAAATTCCGACTTTCAACCAATCCATATGAGTACTTTTGATGTTACCAACAGCTCGCATTTAAATGTGTTTGGCACCGTTTCCGAGGACAAGGCTACACCTGTGAATAACACTATGGCAATATCACCGGGGTCATTTCCTTAATATTTCTGTTAACGGATGTTATCGATGTGCATGAACTGTCTTATTTTTTCTTCAAATATCAGGTGGATATTTAATGTACATATATATTAGCATGGTCACATAATGGAGATCCAACCTGTCCAAATCTTGGTAAACAGGAGATACCATAGGTGCATCAACAAGGGATCAGAGCATGAAAGATGAGCAAGCGCCGCTAGAGTAATCCAGATTAAATCATCTGAGGAAATATTTAGAGTGAATCCTAACAAAATGTGTAACATGGATAGGTTACGCCTGTGAAATTCACGCTTCCCGAGCCATAACTCTAATTGCCAGTAGTTGCTTCACATGTTAAATTGCCATGCATCATGATCTTAAAAATGTCTGGACTGATATCGGGATCTTTTTATTTTGGGTCATGCACGAATATTGCATTGTTATGTTAGAATATTATTGAAATATTCGGGTCATCCAATAACCGGTCATCGTGGCGACTGGTCAAAGTCACCCACGAACACAGGATACACGACTTAATCTAGTAATAGGTGATATTTTATCAATTAAAACTATATTTGTTCATAAGGTTGTTATCTTGTCGTTTCTAACTCAATCCTGTCAGCATCTTTTGTAATAGGATGGGCCTTTACTATTCAAAGATATAATGTAATGTGTATAGTTTATAAACGGATTTATTACAAGTTCCTTTATAAAATATACTTTTACTAACATTTGTAGGTTAAGTTGTTTTCATACAAGTGAAAAAAGATTTGATAAATAAAGTTAAGGTTGCTATCTAGCAAGCTACAGTCTGCTGCAGTTATTAAATTATTGCTTTCTTCAGTAGAGAAATCAAATTTTAAACATTTTACATTTACACTATTTTCGTATAATCTTAAAACAAAACTAAACGACACAAAGGTAAGTAGAGTACTTAAGATGTTAAATACTCAATTAATTATTGGTATGTCATAATTAGTTTTCATTATCAACTGGAACAAATTTGCTAAATATTGATTAATATTGATTTGTAACTGTATTTGACAAAATTTGATACTTATTTAGATATATTTTCTACCATTGCTTTATATAACTTAAATTATTTTCGTACCTTTTATCCAATTGATATAGTTTTCAGTTCACCATGTATATTCTTGTATGTTGCATGCAATATTGCAATGACATTTTTGGCCATAATATTAATATGTCTTCGGCAGTATGTTCAATACAAAAATCTGGAATGGTTTTAAAATTCCACTTGATCTATTTGCAGTAGTGTCGAGCGTGGTATAATCTATTTAAATTACTTTTTTTGCAACCTATGTACGTTTACGTACAATCCTTAGAGTAAGACGATATTATTAAAATGGCGGAGATTTAAGCATTTTCTTGTTTATTGGATGCAGCCGATGGACAAGGGGATGTCAATCAATTCTGAAACAGTACCTTCAGCAGATTCAACACAGATGGGCATATCTCTATAGACTCGGCAGTGATGAGACGTGTACCTAACATGTTTTAAAGAGCCTTCATGGTACTAAAAAGAGGTTTTGGGGAATACGTTGAAGAGATAATAAAATGGTTAAGTGTAGGTCGTTTGGGTATAGCACTATCGTATGCAAACTCGGAATAAACTATTTCAGTTTTGGTGTAAACAAATACGTAAAATTGGCACGTATACAATTTGTGTATAACATCTACAATTTTGTTTGAAATGAAGCATAGCGTACAATGTACAATTCGTTGTTCGCAAATTGTCTGGAAACAATTCACTTTGTCAGGAAATTTCACTCCTGATCCTGATCGGTTAAAATCTGGTATAGTCCTACGTCAACATATAGTGAATCCTGCCAACAGGTACTATGTCATTTGGAGTAGGTGGAACACTTACAATATATAATCTTTTATTTTGATTCGCGTCTTAGAAGACTTCCTAAAAGGTAATGAGTTAAAAGATCAATCGGGTGGGAATTATACCGACCCGAGAAGGTGATGACTTCATGGGTAAATCACAATGTTATCGACTAAGTATAACATCTCTCTATCCCTGGCACTTGAAAAGTGTCCACTTGATGGTCTGTATGGTGTGAGGGTAGCAAGGACGCTGAATTTTAAACAAATGTCAAAAACAAAATCAACTGAAACGAACGAAAATTGAGTCTTTGTCTAATGACGAACGATATTTTGTCCAGTCATTTCCACGGTTCATGGTTATACAGTCAAAAGATGCCACAAGACCACCTCTTACAGCCCTGTATATTTTGGTTATTGAGCAAACTATAACGGGATTTATCGGCACACCAAATGAGTGCGAGCATCGATTTCAAATAGACAATATCAATAAAATGAAAACGCTCTTCGATATTCCAGTGACCACAGTCGCTGACACGATACTCCAAACTTACAATGGCTTGATACACTGTCGTGACTAGGCTGGAGTCAGCGACACGGATATCATTGAGGGGATGAAACATGAAATTGTCACGGCAGTCTTAAGAATACGTTTTAACAGAAAAACAATCTGCTGGACACCAACATAATTGTACTCACCTTCAACAAACCAACAATACTCAGAGTGGTCCAAGGTGGCTTTGTGCAAGTAAATATTTAGCTCTACATAGCAAACCCCCTTCTATGTTTTAAGTATCTGCAATATGGCTACAATTCTCCTCAGGAATCTGCATGTAGCGCGACTCCGCATTGTGTAAACTGCAAAGAAGTGCATCGTGTATTCCAATGATTATGACACTTGGAAACAGGAGAAGGAGATTCAAAGAGCGAAGTACACATTTGACGTTCCCAATTCAAAGGCCAGAAAGCATGCACAGACAAGAACATCGATTCCGGCCCATCCTTCTCTACTGTCGTGAAAAACAATCCCCAATCAAGATAGGACGCTCAAACACCAACAGATGCACTCGCTTAAAAATCCAGTACTAACATCTTCCATTACCAACCACATAAAAACACCAACAGCTTTCATTAACACCCCACCACCGACATCAAGAAGGAATATAAACAGATATCAATGAAATAAGCAGCAAAAGGGGTCAGATGACACCATCGAACTCTATAACAGGTTTGGAGACATTGAGAGCATGGATGCAGAAGCTGCTTTATGTACTCAAGGTGTTTCCAAACCTACCAACAAATAATACACCCACATACTTCCTTCAGAGTAATAACCACAAATATTGCCTCAGCGAAAGGTAAAACATAGTTCCACAATCTTCAGCTTAAACGTTTTATGAAGAACACCATCATACAACTGTCGAGGACGTAAAACTAACTACAAAATATACTTCTGCTTTTAAACGAACACGATCCTGCTGTACTATGCCGCCAGGAAACATGCTTGAGAGATACGGATAACATCACATTTTAAAACTACTCTCTTTGTATCACCTATTTTCAAAATGTTGACAGGACGTCAGTACGAGTTTCTGTTGTTTCGACCTGCAACCTACGCGTGATAAGTATTATGATGTGCATGCCATTAATGAACTGTTTGATACTATACATATCATTTACATGATAGATTTCTTGAAGGAAGTAAATCTTTATTTGAAACTATAGCTTGTATACCATCACCTAGAGCATTTGTATCTAATGTAAATACCGACCATTATTTTCGATATCTTTTCATCTGTCTTTACTAACATCCTCCCCCTGCGGATTCAGAGTTGTAGAATTGTCCCGATGTGCCTCACCACGTGTCGTAAAAGGCGACTGAGTAGAGGCAACCTGTTTGCCGTGAGTTACGACCCGTGTCGGAGGAGGAAATGATCCTTGTAGTTGAGTGCAGGCTTTTCCGATGAAATATACTGCTTTGGCCTCTAGTTCTCTTAGACGGGTGGTCGAGATGGGCCCGGTCTCGACAAATCGGCTGGTCACGCTGAGCCCAAGGAGGTTTTTTTTATACTTACTCATCTTCTCTATCTTTCTTGTATCTCTCTTGATACCACCGTTGCCCCTAAATTATTTTCCTTTAGCTTTCACTTTCCTAAGTTTTTGAAGACTCCCTAGAAGGCGGTGGCTCAGCGGGTCAATCGGGAGATAATTTTACAGACCTTAGAATGATGCTTTATGGGTAAAACCCAGGTAGTTTTGTCTAACGAGTAGAGCATCTGTGTATCACTGGCACTTGAAAAGTGTCCCCCCGTTGGGCTCCTTGGTGGGTGGGGAGCGTGGTTGCTGAAATTTTAACTTTTAATTATGGCAATTGCAACAACAAAAAATCAACAATAAACGTACCAAACCACTGTCTGACTCGGATTAAGAAACATGTGGCATGGAATCATTTCCACGCTTCATAGTTATTCAGTCTAAGGGTGATTCTAAACCGTTTTCAGCTTTATCTCCGTTTGTTATTGAGAAACCTATTTCGGGATTCATTGACACACCAAAAGTGTCAAAAAACTCAAATCGTTTGCCTTCTGGTAGAGAGTGAGCGAAAGGGTCAAACAGATAATATCGTGAAAATGAAAACCTTTTTCGATATTCCAGTGACCTCATTCGCCCACACTACACTGAATTCTTCCAAAGGCGTAATGCGCTGTCGTGACTTGTCTGGAGTCACCGACACAGATATCATCAAAAGGATGAAACATGAAAGTGTCACTGCAGTGCGTAGAATACGTATTAAATGTAATAACATTATGCAGGACACCAACACATTCGTACTCACCTTCAACAAACCAATAGTGCCTAAAGTGGTCAAAGTTGGGTTTTGGCAAGTTAAGGTCAAGTAAAGGTTGAGATCTTCATTCCAAATTCCCAAGTCAAAGTATGTGGCCGATGTGGAGATCACTCTCATCAGGAAGCTGATTGTAGAGCAACTCCGCATTGTGTCAACTGTGGCAAGGAATATCACTCAAATTCCAAGGATTGTGATACATTGAAACAGGAGAAGGGAATTCAGAGGGTAAAGTTTACATCCAACATTCCCTAACCAGAGGCCAGAAAATTTGTCCAGACAAAAACATCCCTTCCTTGGCCATCCTTCTCCCCAGTCGTGAAACACAATCCAAAAATCACGAAGGACGCGCAAACACAGGCGGATGAGCCCCATGTTAGAACAAGTGCCAATATCCATCATTATAAGCCACATAAAAAAACATCAACTCACACAACATTTAATAACAATCCACCACCAAAATCACCAAGAAATAAACACAAAGCACACACAAATAAGCAGCAAAAGGGGTCAGATGACGCCATTAAACTTTACACCACGTTTGTAGACTTTAAGAGCATGGATGCAGAAAAAACCACTCCATGTACTCAAGGTAGCTCCAAACCTAGCTCCAAACCTAGTAAAACTAAATATACTCCCGTACTTCCTCCAAACAAATAAATTCACACATTTCCTCCGCAAATAGTCTAACCTAGCTCCAGAATCTCCAGCAGAACTTTGCAATGAAGAACACCATCATACAATCCAACTGTCGAGGACATAAAGCTAACTACAATGATGTTCTTCTGCATTTAAATGAACACTATCCTGCAGTACTATGTTTACAGGAAACATTCATGAAAGAGACAGATAAAAACATTTAAACATTTAAACACTTGGCCTTGTTTAACGCGTACTTTCAAAACGCTGACAGGGCCTCAAGAGGAGTCACTATTGTTGTGAACAATAGAGACCCTCACAGAGTCATTCCTTTTAATACAGATTTACAAGCCATTGCTGTAAGCGGCACTCTACATCGAGTGATTACCTTTTGCTCCATTTACTTACCACAAAACACCAACCTAGTACAAAAGGAATTAGCCAATCTTGTTCAACAACGTCCAGTGCCCTTCGTTTTACTGGGGGATTTTAATGCACATATCATTCTATGGGGATCGAATCACATAAACGACAGAGGCCATAAAGTAGAAGATTTTATTTCTAGACACGAGCTGTGTATATATAACACTAACTCACCGACATGTCTACCCCCAGGAATGGGTACATACACATGCATATACTTGACAATTTGCTCTTCGTCGCTGCTTTTGGACTATGAATGGAAGGTATCTGATGACCTTCACAGCAGTGACTACTTTCCAATCACTCTTGAAAATAACTCTAAAATTGATGACGCAAATCCACAATTTAATATTAAGAAAGCCGACTGGGCTTCGTTTGAAACACTATGTAAAACTAGATTTAATAATGATACAGTATTCAACGCTGTTAATCCTATACAACAGTTTACTTCAATTCTAATTGCAATTACAGATGAATCTATTCCTATGTCCTCACCGAACAGTAAGAAACCGAAAGAACCTTGGATAATCAAGGAATGCAAAGAATCCATTAGACAGCGCCGATAAGCATTAAAACAATTTAACAATCGTCCAGCGCCCGAAAATTTGTACAAATATCGTATCAACCGGGTTAAACCTCGACGCACAATCAAAGAATGTAAACGTGCATCCTGGAAGAAATATATTTCTTCTTTAAACTCTCATTCCTCAATGAAACAAGTTTGGGATACTATTAGAAAAATAAATGGAAAGAGGAAACACAATTATATTCGACACCTGAAAACAAACAATAGCAGTTATAGTTCGAAACGTGACAGAGCAAATATTCTTGCCGATAGTTTCTAAAAAAACTCATCATCATCTAATCATTCAAAAGCCTTTCAAAGATTAAAATCTCAAAAAGTCAAGTTTAAAATTCACATTGAACAACACTGAAAGCTATCACCAGCTGTTTGCTTGTTTGGAGATTAGGGAGGCTTTAGACAAGGCGCATGATACTTCCTCTAGGCCTGACGAAGTACATTACCAGTTATTGAAACACCTCCCAGAATTGTGTCTGACATTACTTCTGAAAATCTTTAATGATTTATGGATGGCTGGTAATGTACCTAAGAAATGGAAAGAAACAACAGTAATGCCGATTCCCAAACCAGACAAAGATATCGAAGATCCTAACAGCTATCGGCCCATTGCTCTGACAAGCTGTGTGTGCAAAACAATGGAATGAATGATTCATTTTCGGCTTCTATGGTACTTGCAAAGTAACAATTTAATATCTCCTTTCGAAAGTGGCTTCTGTTCTGATCGTAGTACCAACGATCATCTGGTTAGACTGGAAACATTTATTCGGGATGCATTTATCAAGAAGGAACATATAGTAGCAGTCTTCTTTGATTTAGAAAGGGCCTATGACACAACATGGAATAACGGGACTCTAAACGACCTGCACGATCTGGGTCTAAAAAGCCGAAAAGCCGTCTGCCCTCTTTCATCTCCAACTTTCCCTCCGACAGAGAATTCAAAGTACGAGTGGGCTCTACCCTCTCCGATATGCACCAGCAAGAGACGGGTGTGCCCCAGGGCAGTATTTTATCTGAGACGCTATTTAATATCAAAATCAATAGTATCACCAAGTGTTTAGCTCCCGGTGTGGATTGCTCATTATATGTAGACGATTTTTTAATTTGTTATCGATCAAAGCACATGCATAAAATTGAAAGGCAACTCCAACAAAATATCAACAAGATCCAAAATTGGGCCAGTAATAATGGTTTCAAACTTTCTAAATTTAAATCTGTATGCTTGCATTTCTGTTAGTTGCGAAGACATCACGATGACCCTAAACTCACGCTAGATGGAACACCTATTCCAGTTGTTGAGGAAACAAAGTTTTTGGGTATTATCTTCGACAGATAAAAGCTTTAAATTTACTTAAAGTAATTGCGCACACTGACTGGAGTGCTGATAAAAAAGTCATCCTCAATTTGCATATAATATTTATTGGCTCCATACTAGACTATGGATGCGTTGTTTATGGTTCAGCTAGGAAGTCATGTTTAAAAATGCTTGACCCATTTCATCATCAGGGAATAAGACTCGGTTTAGGAGCATTTAAGATATCTCCATGTGAAAGCCTTCTCGCGGAAGCGAATGAACCACCTTTCGCACATAACTGCACAATACGCTCTCAAATTAAGATCAAGCCCTCTGAACCCTGCTTTCTCGGCTGTTTTTCAACCAAAATACAAAACGGTATATGAGAAAAACCAAATGCCATACCTTCATTTGGCATCAGAATATCATCCAGCTTTGACAATATCAAAATTAATCTCCCTACAGTTCAAAACACTTTGTCTCGGAATCACCATATTGGCTCCTTAAGCAACCCAAAGTGATTTTTACATTGCACGATGGGAAAAAATCTGAAACAAATCCTGCCATCTTCCACAACTCTTATCCTGAATTCCTCAACGATTTTTAAAACTACACTAAATTTGTTGCTGGTGGATCAAAAGTTGATGAAAAGGCTGCTGCAGCCTTCGTTAGTGGCAAACACAGAACCAAACTGCGCTTGCCAAACGATGCATCCATATTTTCAGCGGAAATCAGAGCAATAGGCCATGCTCTGAAATTTATCCAACGAAAACGCATTTTAAATAGCATTATCTTCTGTGACTAACTATCAGTGCTTCAGTCGCTACACAATAGAAAACTGGATAGTCCATTATTGCTCGTTCCATTTTATAGATGAGATCAGACACCGAGCAACAACAACGTTCATACAGTGTCCCAACAAATAGATTAACTCTTTTTTTCTGGTCTCCAATCCATTTCTTGTCGTATCCTAATCTCCTCGGGTCGTTCGAGCTTTCTTAGTTCGATCCTGTACAGCTTAAAACAAAAGTTGAAAATTCACTTTATTCAATGAGTCTGTCGCGTGGGAATATTTCCTATATCGTGAACGAATAACTGAATTTACTTAGGACTAGAGTGTCCGTGTTGACGTATGATCCATTAAGTCTGGGAGAAAAGAGAGTCTTTAATTCGCTTGACGAAACAAACCAATTTAGTGCTAGCAATGGGTCTGGATACTACATTGAGATGAAGTGGAGTGGACACAAATTTTATATCAAAGTCTAATTACCCATGACTAGTACTCTGTTCTTAGCAATGAAAGACTCGTGCGCACGATTGATCCATTTTGTCGGATCTAAACATATATAGGTCCAACGGAAAGGCGTAAATACACTAATTCTGCCTGCTGTTCGCCAATTCATTGGGGAAGCAGGAATTATAAAAGAGTTAAATAATGAAACTCTTAAGTGAGATTCAAGGTATGTCTTATTCATTCAGGATATTATCCATGATTCCACACTGGCAAGGATGCAACGTCCTGGGAGTTGTGTAACTCAAAATGAATACGTCCTGATAGGTCATTGGTTGTCTGACACTTTTTCATCCATGTTCAAGCAGTGTACCTATGATCATATAATGGTCATAGAATGGTAGGTTTCAACTGTAATTGTAGTGCACTGTTTTTAGCTATTTAGCAATGGGTGCCTACAGTATGATCAAACGATATAGTGCGAATACACACCACTGCATTTGAACGCCGTTAACGTGGAAGGCCATTTGTCTTAGGAATTTATCCACTACTAGATGGGAGAATGGAAACATTTGCCCCTGTATTGCTAAGAGGAAATAAAACAAGATATTAGTGGTCTGTCAATTTTGTTGCAAGATTGATGAAATGGGTCCACGATTACACATTTTAATGGAACAAACAGGATGGGGACACACAACAATCTATTTACTTCTCTCTCACCTTCAGAAGCTTATTTGTTGGACAAAAAGCGTATACATTTCTCAGCCCGAATGGAAATATATTAAAACATCCGGGCCCATTGGACCCAGGACTAATGAGACAATGATTATATTTTGGCATTCCACCAGACCAGTTCTTGTTCTATGGATGAGGCACATTATATTGATCCACGATTCTGATAAGCGAGAAGGTAATTTGGGCTACTGTTGGAACATTTGCAAAAATATGATGACATGGTGACTATAGATCTGTGTCTGAGATGTCACCTTATTACCGATACATTTACCACCTATTAGATCCGTAATATGCAAGTGGGACATACTTTCAAAGGCTGTCAACTAGATGAACATATATACGTGTATAATGGTCGTTAATTTGGTCTACAAAACTCGTTGGGATATGACATACAAATATTGAAAACTACGTTGAAAATCAAAAAGACGCAATTGCTACTATTTGTTATTTTGAATATCTTTCAAGACAACAATTAGCGAAGTTGTGTCTAAGTGTGGTGCTTGATTCCTATTTCTCCATTAAATAAAAGACGACATTTATATTTATTTATATTTGAACAGCGTTCATTTGTGCATGATAGCGGACGTTTAATTGAGATTCCGCTCATACGGAATATAATATGAATGGATAATAAATATAATTGTTTTAATCTCAAAGTTCAAATTACAGATACAAAAGTATTTGATAAAGATACAGGTATTCTTTATACATGGACATTCATATTGTAGACTTAGTATAAATATCGATGAATTTTTTTTATGTCAGTGCAATGGTTGTAACTGGATATCTGTAAACAGCAACATAAGTGTTTCACATGTAAACAAACAAACATGTTATATATGTTGCAACATGCATAGATGGATCTATTTTCAACAAGTCTAAACATTAAATCATTTCTTCCTTACATTGCTGTACATCTGCCTAATATCAAATATAAACATATTCAGGAGTTGGATGAATAAAAACATGACATACACTTAAGGCCAGTATGCAGCAGGAGTAAATATTACATCGTTACGGTGTATTTACCTTAACAAAATATTGTTTTATTGACAAAAATGACCAACCTTAAAGGGCTGCTTCGCTTTTAACATTTAAACTTTCTTGAAATCTAGTACGATACGTTTGTATGGATAATGTTGATAAAATGTTACGATACGAGAATTCTAAATGTTACTCTATGGCGTCAAATATATGTGCCGACGGCATCTATGTACGTACGAAATAACATGCAATTTATGATATACATCTTCATGGACGATATTTAATATCAATCGCAGGCATTACAGGCAGAAATATTTTATTATGCGCTAGCAAACTCTTACGAACACATAATGTGAAAGAACTGTAATAAATTTAGAGTATGCGCATTTGATAGCGCCCCGTTTTAAGCAATTCTTAGATTTATTTGTGTCATTATTAGGATTCGGCGCCATGTAAATATTCCTAGCCCGAAATAAGTAGCCAATTATTAGGAGCAAACGTCACGGAGTCATGTGTTAGTGAATTTGAACCATGCCACGGTTCGCTAGTAGTGAATTTAGGACCAAAGCGAATGACTGTCCCTGGTGTAACATAGTCCATATTAAAATCTAGTGGTGTATAATAGTGTTGTGTTTGAGGGTGCAGTATATGCGTTAGGAAACCAATAAATTACACAATGAAATCAATATGTAGGGACTTGGTAGATACCGTTTATGTGTCCATAGTGGAAAATAAGTGTAATTATATAAGTGTAATACGCTGGTAAAAGTGTATATTGACTGGCCTAGGGTGGCGGAGTTAAAAAGTTCCCAGTGAGAAAGGGGATACTAGTGTATTTTTTATGGCAAAACCGGCTGGCGGTGCGAAAATCTGATAATGGTGAAGAAAACCATGCAGATGTGCGGTTGATGGAATTTTGGCGGGTTGTTTTATCTGTGTTCTCGAATTGATTAGAGCAAAATTTAGTATACAAAGACAGACGCGTCTGGCTTTCCAGTTTACAACTCAGATTGTATGGTTTTCTTTGGAAATTTGGGGAAAACATGACTTCCAGCTGGATTCGCTAAGGGTTTGACACCACTCGATCAAGTGCATACTTCTGTGCGTGTAACAGCTAAGCTGTTACAAAAATATTTTTCTTCCGTGACCTTCCAATGTTCATCCTAGGATTATAACACACAAATTATTACAGGGAGCCACGAATGGCCGATTTGTTTAAAGCGCTCACCGGTACGGATCATTGCCATCTCACCTCTGTTTCAGTTCGAGTCTCGAGTTAAAGCGAAAGCGTGCAAGTAGCTTTCCGCTGGTCGGTAGTTCCCTCCATCATATTTACTGGCCGCAATGTATTGCCTATATTGTGCTGAAAAATGGCGTTAAACCCTCAAACAACAAAGCAAATAATTACAAGTTTCTAAATCAAAATTGGAATAAGAATACAATGTTAATATTAATTATAATTGATAATTAGGCTTAGAAATAAAACATTTGATTTGCATGTGTATGGTCATTCCATGTATACCCATGTGGGCGGACATTATAAAGTTTACAATAAATTCTCAAAGGTAATTGCAAATACATATGTGTCAAAAGTAAAATTGTGTTGTCAAAATAAACAACATGCTTTAACATTTCTATTTAGAACAGGAAAGTTAACGCTGCTTTAATTACATAGTTCGATCGGAAGAGCTTTTACTTTACCTCCTGTTGTTACATTATGTTTGCGCCAAGATGATAGAAATATAAGATATGTACATTTATCAGTAAATATAACGGAATATCTCGAGAAAGAAGTGGAAACTGTCTCGTCACGAACATCATATTTACAAATTACAATGCCACATAGGTCTACTTTTACGAGTGAAATATAGTAGATTTTATGTTCGGTTTATTGTTCAAGATAAATCCATTAATATAATTTACATTTTTATTTTTTCCATCTTGTTACGAAGCCATTAAGGAATGCACTAATAAATGAATAAAAAAGTCATAACATCTTCCAACAGTTTTTAGGATAAAGGAATCTATATATTAAGAATGTGTAACATGCTTTAAATCGTGCATTATATCAAATCAATTAATGGTTTTGTGCAAAACGGAAGACATACTCATTGTTTTTATAACGGATCTCACTCTTATTGGTACGTGGACAATTGTTGGGATGCGGACAGTATAAATATGACAGAGGGATCATCAAATATATTTCAGAATAAAACACATGTAAACAAGATATCGGAATGCTTCTGAGTTTACTTGTATGACTATTCGTTCATTCATGCATTAAAACGTGCATTATGTGACTTGGCAAACTTGAAGTCCACTTTTGTAGCAGATGATTTACCAATATATGTATTGTCACTTTCATTCGGGTTGCAATAACTGATATATATCTGCATACTCAATCACTTTTAGGCATTAAAGTGACTCTAAACAGAGTCACATGTGCCACCTAAGCAGTGCTAATTTTATATTTAATACAGAATAGGTTTCGCCTGAAACTGCTAAATAGTTATAGTAGGGTCTAACATAAATAAGATCACCCGCGGACTGTTTGCGTGATTCATGTGGAAATATTTTGTATTTCGTTTAGGAACATCATCCTTGATCCTTAGGTTTGGAGATATCTTTGAAGATATCTTCATTTGTAATGGAGAGAGAAGCGACTGAAGAAGACAAAACAGGAAATATATATAAATATGGAGATAAAGGTGTTAATAACGTACATCAATGTTGATGTTTCCTTCATACGAAAAGGAAGTAATTATAAAATTGATCTTGCGAATGTGGGGTTAAAGTAGTACCGATTGGAGCATTTCGTTTAACTCACACTGATAAATTTCAATATCTCATTACGACATATATAATAAACTCATGCAAATATTGATTTCAAACTTGTATTGTGTAGCGTTGTTGTGAATGTGTTGAGCTGTCAGGATGATAGAGACAAATTTGCGAATGTCCTGTAAATAATTTGAGGACAGTTACATTGCAGTGTACTGATTACAATCGTGTCCAGTCTGTCGAGAGATTGTAGATGGATACAATGTAGTAATTATTAAAACACACTACTAAAATGAAGTATTATCTGAGTTCATTCATTATTTCATAAAGACTTGCCGCGACAGCTATCATGATGATGCCTTATCATGCGAAACATAATGGTATTGTTTTTAAAATGTAACCGTCGTCTTATAAACTGCTATACATTGCATCCAGTGTTTGGTTTTAAAAGCAATAAATCAAACGAAAGCGAATATGGAGTTTTGTTAAATTTTACAGCGAAAACCATTTAGGGGAATCTGTACAGTAATAATATCGGAAATGTGCGGATTCACTGATTTTTGCTGTAATTGCACAAATCATCTTAACTGAATAAAGCATTTCCAAATACTGTATTGATCGTAAATTTTTTCACGAGCAGCACAAAAATGTGCAGCTATGTCAAAACTAAGACCCATCTGGATAGACAAGAATATCTGTCTGAAAACTAAAGTCATTGAAACCACTAGTCATCGCAATCTTTCTTTATTCATGGGAAGCCTGGACCCTGACAGAATTACAACGAGTAATCCAGGCACGTGAAATGAGATGCTTCAGAACTATCCTCGGCATCTCTTACATGGACTACATCACAAACGAAGAAGTGCGTACCATCATCACCACTGTCAAAAGGAGAAAGATGAAATGGAATGGACATGTCACTAGAGCCAACAGTCTATCCACAACAGTACTGCAGGCTAGTGTGCAGGGTGGCAGAAGGAGGGGCAGAGAAAAAAATGGACTGATAACATCACGTAATGGGCCAACAAATGTTTTGCCGAGACACATGCTTTGGCAAATCATCGTGCCAAGTGGAGGGAACTGCTCAGATGTTCAACAGCACAGTGTCTCAACGACCACACTAGGTCAAGAGACTGATGATGGTAATGTATTGATACTGATTGATGATTTGTAACTAGGACTATGCTTGTTGAATTATAATGTACATTCCTGCTTCGTGCAGTTCCTTCAGAAACATACCGTTATACACGGTAAACACGTGCTAGTAGTATTCAGTAAGATCTGTAGGCAGCAACGAAAATATAAATAGTCTTTACATATAGAATAGTAATTCCACCTGACGTTAGAAGTCGTTAGACACATAACTAATATGCGGTTGAATGTATGTACTATTGGCCAAGAGGACCGTTCAAACAACAGTTGCTAAAGAGACGCAAGAAATACAGATGTGCCGGTAAGTTTCTAATATGTACACTCATGAGTAACGGACAGTACTGTCCTCAAATATTTCATCGATGTTAGGAACTTCAGTTTCACATTTTCCATCACAATCAATAAAGTTTAGGAGTTGGTTGATAAAGTTCGACTATCAAGCCTTTATTGAATAAGAACATGTATACATTTCATGAAAGAAAAGACATTCACCGTATTAGCATACACAGGATGACTCAACGCTGTTCGCATCTCGCTGAAGGCATTTCGCTCACCTCCCTGATAAGAATAATAAACCGCTTGTTAAGATTCCCGTCTTTGTGGTCACATAGCTTACAAAAAGTCAAAGTGAAACTTACTACAAGAGATTAGAGCATCAGAAAATTATTCTATCTTTGTCAATGATATATATATATATATATATATATATATATATATATATATATATATATATATATATATATATAGCATCAGTGTATGTCAGTGTATGAGAGTCAGTTTATTTTTCTGTGCTGTTTAGAAATAATATATTAGGTACGTACCAAAACTATTGTTCCTTGCCGGCGTATTTGCCATATTCGTTTCGTATCCATCCCTCCCATATCCTTGTCGAACTAAATCCATAAATCCATCATTCCATCCATTCATACAGAAGTTGAATACTTTGCTAATAACTGTGAATGTTTTCTAATGCATTTTCTTTCAATACAAGACCTTGAAATACACACGCTTAAAGTTTTTTTCCTTCCCGTCTTCTCGAACATTTGAGTACAGCTAATATAGGATAAAGAATCTAGCCATTAGCATGGTTAAGAAATGTAATACAGTCAGAATGATTATGATTGTATTAGTTCACACACACACACACACACACACACACACACACACACTCTATATTTTCGAACTTAGATTTAACCATAAAATCCAATAACACCGACAACTATCCTTTCCACCAATAACTCAATAACGATGAATACTATGAAATGCTATGATGAAGTCTTGATATATCTTTAGGTGATTCAATATACCAACCTAACTAAAGTAAATTAAATATTTGTACAAATGAAATAGTGAATGATTGCACTTTTGAAAATATGATTATCAGAACACAACTTGTCAGAAGCATATCGTTTATTATGCGTAAAAATACCATGCAAGTTAGCCCATTGAGATGTATACTTAATTATACAAACAGACAAGCATGTATAGCCTGTACACAGTATCATTGCAATAACAATAGATGTCTAGCATGTTTATAATAGGTTTGTTTAACGACATTTTTCAGCACGAGATAGGCTATTCACGGCGGCCAGAATTAATGGTGCAGGAATAAACAGGAAAACACCGGAAAGAACCACCGACCCACGAGAAGCCAGCTACTGGCAAGCTGTCTCACATAACTACATTAGCCGAATCTGAGACTCGAACCCACACAGACAGAGGTGAGATGGCAGTGATCCGTAACGGACAGCGCTTTAGACCACTGGGCCCCTCGAGGCCCCTTTATAATAGGAAACGAGACTATATATATATTTATGCACTTTGAGAATCAAATGTGAAATATTAGATCATTATTGCTCAAACTTTATATTCATGTAACAAAATGTATGTATCGTTACTTATTTGCAATGAAAAAGGACATCAGTGCATGACTGGACTTCATGAGCAACACTTTGTTCCGATGCGTAAATCACTGAGTGCATTTCAGTAAAGTTAAAACAAATATCAAATTGAAAAGATGAAACCAAACAAACGAGATAATCATTCAACTATCACTAATAAATATGTTAAATTTAGTTTCTTTCTTGATTTGAGAATTGCTAAATGTAGAATATATTACAAAACGTGCAGACAATTTACTATTTGCTACAAGTTAATTCTACTTTGAAGTTAATCCCCAAACAAAAAGTTTCCTGGAAAAATAATTGAACATAGGAAACAAAATACAATGGTATTGATGTCAAAATAAATAATACGGCCTGGAAATTAACACAAATATTGTATGCACCGGATTTATTGTATTTGTTTAGTATGTAATACGTGCACATTTCTGAAAGCATATATATTCTTTATTGTTGAACACAGACCAAAACGTCAGTGTACTTTCAGGCATAAATGGTGCATGTGATGGAAAGAATGTTTAAGAGTGGTTGTTTTCATGTGTCTAGACCATGAACATTTTATTTTCATCTATGATACCATTTATACCGGTATAGAAAGAAGTATGCGAACATTAATAACCTGTACAATGTGACCAAAACAAATGACGCATTTATCGGCATTTTCATATTTTTACTGCATATATGTTAGCTTAGCTAGAGACAAAATTAAAAACATATTTTCTCAAACAATTCACCCTAAGCATATTATTTTCTTCATGTGACAAATAATACTAACACAACGAGTCTGATAAACGCGTGTTATTTAAGTAGGAAGTGGAATTACAATACATCTGTCTCTGTTTTTCCATCATTTAATGATTTGCCAATCATTAACTTTTTAGTATCCGCAATAGTTAGAGTGTCCGCCTCGAACGCGGGATGTCTCGGGTTCGAAACTTGTTTGAGTCATAATTAACAGTGTAGTATTATGATTTGATTGGCTGCTGCACTGGGACTGGAAGACGATACCCTTTATAACATAAAAATTTTCATATATGTTGATTGTTTATGATGAACACAAACCATCAACTATTCATATATTTCGAAACCTTAGAAAACATTTAGCATTCTAGTTAGTTCCTTTTGAATTTATAGGTTTTAAAGAAGACATTTTGTGGCACGAATATGCATATTTATTAGCTCACCTTGGTGGGATCTAATATAAAAATGTTATGTTTCCAATTACTTTAAATAAAATAGGTAATTTATTTCGTTAGGGTTTTGTTTCAAATTATTGGACCAAGCAGGTCACGCAATGAAGAAATCAGGTCCAACTTTGTATCTGGAGAGAGAGAGAAAGAGAGAGAGAGAGAGAGAGAGAGAGAGAGAGAGAGAGAGAGAGAGAGAGATTGGAAACGTAAGTGAAACAAAAGTACCTTCTGTTACCTTCTGTTTCCTCTGTCAGAAGAGTGGCCTCGGACGTGAACTGTTCAATCACTAAAAACAATCCAGTGCATAATGTATGAATTTGATGTTGCTTTGCTTAGTAACCATAGAATAGTAAACAATACAAACAGAATGCACACTTACTTTTAAATTCTCTCAATATATACTTATCTCATAAATATCTACCTTTAGAAGATTGTTAGATTGTTCATTTCGTGTTATCGTGTCAGTAAATGATCTTGAGTTGAAAATTGTTTCGTTACATGATGATTGTATTTGTTATCATATACTAACAGATATGCAGATACAATAATGTACATAAGTATTGTTTTACATGTGTCACTATATTTGTGTTTGCGTAAATTATTATATATCTTTACAGGAAGATGATACTTTTTAGAGATGTCTTTAATCTTTCATCTGACTCCATTTTCTCTTATAACACCCCCACCCTATATATATATATATATATATATATATATATATATATATATATATATATATATATATATATATATATATAATTCATCATGAAAGCATGTTTTTATCATTAAATATTTGCCAGTGTAAGACAGGCAAAACAAGGTGGGCTTGCGTAGATTCTTGTCCTTATTTTTAAATATATAGTCATATATGTTGATTTGTCGTTAAATACCAATAAACCAACTCTTCAATCCCTAAGAAATATTTAGCCATCCAGTATGTTATCTTTGATTATAATAGATTTTATAGAAACATATTTGCGGATGAATTTGGGTATTTATTTCGGCAAGTTGGTGAGATCTGATACTTTCCTTAAATACTGTTTCCAATTAACATATAGAGATAGTCCATGAGAGTTACTCACAACCGTTTTATTTAACATTAGGTGAACGGAGAAATGACAAAGATATTATTAATTACAAAACAAGTACCGTCCATATGAACTATCAAGTTTTTTTCCATCGGTAGTGGTATTCAGAAATTCATAGTGCGCTTGTGTCTAATATATTTCAAATTGTAGTAAAATGAATTAGTACTATCAAAAACTTATATCTTACTCTTGGAAAATTATTCGGTACATGCCTGAAATGTATGTTCTTCTTAAAATGGTACATAATTTTGCATACATAGATGCGCACACGTGTGCCACAAAGTACAACGGTATTGTTGAACGTGTGTCACAATTTATGGATTTGTTTGTGTTTACTCATTTGTGTGCTATATTCTATACTTACCACTTATGAAGACTTTCACTTAGTTTAGAGCGTAGGGAAACCTGGTTAAAGGCGACGCGATTATAACAAATAGGCGCCCATCTAGTTCATCACCGTGGTTATGATGGCTTTCATTTGTATGTTTGTTTCTTTTTAACACAGTCCTGCGTAACGGATTCTGGCGAATGAAGCGTGTCCTTTTAATGTGTTTCACGCTTTTCATCAACATTTGACAATTTGTAGTTAAGTTAGCGTTCACATGTCCTACAGTTTGCAGGAGTGGATTCTCAGAGCCAATTAAAATAACGAGTTCATTATCACATTAGGCAGTTGTCAACATAATCTATATCTTTATCTTACTGTATACCAATTAGTTTGAACGTTTGTCTCCTCTGAACTTGGCCAAAGAAACAAACTATTTATATCTCTTTGCACTTAATTTATATAGGAGTTATATTGCACATAACTAGTGCATTTTGAGTCCAACTAAAAACGTGCTCCAAATTAGGTCATTAACAATATATTACAATTATATATAAAGTATTTTTAAGCATTGAAGAGCATTGAAGAGTATTTTATTTAACGTGTCATAAATTGGTGCACAATAAATCTGTCCTGGAACAATGGTAACATACGTTGTAAATGTAATACATTCGTAACTTCGTTAGTTTTGATCAACTGTTTTTCTGTTCAAGGCCGTGCGAGATATCGGCAGAGATACCAATATACTGGCCAGATTTTCATTGAAAACATATCGTTCTTTCGTAAATGTGTTTTTAAGGTTTGAGCATAGATACATGTTGTTACGCCTTGTCAGCTCACAGCTTAATGTACATTTTTTTAAATTAACGTTGAGGTTTGATAAGTAGCGTGTTGTTTAAATAGTTATTTTATATTTATGGTACAAGAGTCAAGTTTGCATGTCATTTAGAGGCTTCACCTAGACTCAATGTTCATTCCATCTGCATTCAAAGTAACAATCATATTCTTCATGCTATTGAATATTCTTCTGACTTTGAAATCCTATATAAAGATTCTTATCAAATGTATACTATATATACCGTATTGTGTACATCTTCACTATCATTCTTAGCCTAGAACGATTTTAATATTACGTCCAGGTCTCCACATCTTCATACGCGTGCCATCTGTACAAATATCGGCTCTGTATGTATGTAATACATTGACGCTGTAGTTGTTCTTAAGTTGATTTCACGTCTGTGGAAAGATGCTTTGCATGATTTTTGAACCATGGCTATGTGCGTGGTCCAGCATTGCGTCATGCCGATTCCTAGATTGGTAGGGAACTTCATTTCAGGGTATTCTCTCAGGGTGGAAGTGATTTTATTCTTTAGGCTTGTACCATGTGATGTCGAAACAGGTCATTTGTACACATTTGTCATAGGACGAGAGAAAGAACAATTGGCGGATCTAAAGGATGCGTTTAAGTATATTCATAATGCACATGTGTCTAGGGGAGCAAAATATTTGTCGGGACATATAGAATCTATGTTGGGGTTTGGACCGAGACAATGAAATCCCAGCCTCGTGGGGAGACATATAATGTGTGCACCTCGCAATGTTTACATGTGGCGCATGAATACAAATAAGCTAATGAGGGCTGTGGTGTGACCGTTGCGTCCGAAATACACAGTTCATCCGCGTTTGCAAAGAAAAATAACAACTTAAAACGTCGCGTAATAATGAGGTATTATCACATTTAATATATGGATGTTATTTGAAATTAACAATAAATAGTTAAAATTTATTAGAAAGAAACTGTTTCCTTTCATCATTTCCAATTTTGAGTACCCCACACTCCCGTATAAAAGACGCTCGCCACCCTCCAAATATGCGGACCCCAGAGAATAACAATGTTCTAAACTTTCAAGCTCACGGATTCTTTGAAAATTTATATTTCTGTCTTGAAAATATGGCAAGCGATGCAGTGAAATCTGCTTATGGATTAGTGTGTTGAGGGATAAATGATTCTTTCTGGCTGGTCAGTGTATTTTTTGTCAATAAATATTGCAAGTATATTCAGCTGGACCACAACGGAGATGCTTAACAAAATTATAATAGAGCAGGTTAGCAAAACAGCTAGATTTCTCTGTCGCTTGGGTGAGAAATACATTTATATATTTTCCGCTGTCTGAGTGTTAGCCTGCATTATATTGTGTCACCATGATCTCGTTATATTACTTGTGCCTTCCAATGATGGAGCTAAACAAAAAGGCAACAACACAAAACATTAATTGAAGTGATGGCAGTGAATGTCTAAATTTTTCTGAAGTCTTGTGCAATACACTTTTTGGGAAGAGTATATTCTATTTAAAGCAAATTATGGAATTTTTGGAGATATTATCGTTCACTTTGACTGTTCTGGAAACTCAAACATGTCAAAGCTCCTAGATTCCATTCATGTTTTCAACATTAAAGAGCCAGTTAACGAACCCACTTACATATATCGGATGATAATAATCTGCGATCCCACCTTGTATCCCATGAACTAGCATCAGATCACCTCTGCATTATATTCCATCTTGGTGTATCAGTCTTTAACCCTCAACCGTTGTTTTATATTTAGAGAAACCTCAGTATGATAAATAGAACCAAACTATTGCATGATATCCAAGCAAACCTAACATCAATCTTACCTCTTACAGCAGAAGTACTCGATAACTGCCTGAGTTCATTGCTTGAAAAATATGCCTTAGCCTACAAGTGGTGACTATCAATTTAAAAGTGGTATAGTAATGTTAGGGACCAGCATCGCACTGCTACACTTGACCATAACGATTTAAAGAAATTCCGCCGAGTTTCTAATCTCACATTCATATAAAACAAATCTTAGAGAAAATTGTATTAAAACAACAAGTATCATTTGAATTAGAACACTCTTGTTTAGCAATGTACAGTCTGCATATTGCCCTTGCGACAGTACTGAAACTACTCTTCTGAAAGTTATTAATGACATTATATCTGCTTTGAATAGCGGAAATATTACAGTCCTCACCCTCCTTGATATGTCTGCAGCATTTGACACAAAATACCATGATATATTACATCACTGTCTCTAGCATGTATCTGACATTCACAATAAGTCTTACTGTGGTTCAAGTCCTGCTTAGTCAACAGGACCGAAATTGTATCTGTAGATGGAATAAACTTCAGCCCAGTTGATCTATGTTGTGTTGTTCCACAGGGTTCTTCGTTATACTCACTCAGCCACTTTCAAGTTTCATAGATCATCACTCATTGTCCCACCAATTGTACCCTGATGACACCCAAAAATACAAGTCTAGCCACCCAACTGAAGTTGATATCACCATGGAAGAAGTTGGGAGGTAGCTTTCTGACGTGAAATCATTGATGCCATGTAACAAGCTCAAGACGAATGATGATAAACTTCAGACACTTATAATCACAACGATAAAACCTTTTCATTCACATCGTTTACCTCAAACAATACATATCAGCAACACCAACATTAAATTCACATAGTACGACTCTAGTTGTTACTCTGTTAAGTACTCTCACATTGAACCAACATGCCATGAACATATGTATGTCTGCATATCTTGAGATGATACGCGTCAGCTCCATTCGCAAAAATGTTTCAGTTGATGACACTAAAGTACTTGCCTGTTCATTAGTACTTTCATGACTGGACTATTGTAACTCAATTATGTCTTGGTCGTCTCAATAGCTACTCCAAAATTTTCAAAAAGTTCAAAACACAGCTGTTCGCATCATTCCACCACCAAATTTGTTCTCTGTGCTACGTTTCACTGACGGACTCCTGTCCTGCATACCTATCTGGCCTCACCCATATGTACACACTAGAAAGATTCTTACGTCCCTCATCGGACAATCGTATACTCGTTATTCCCACTTTGAAAACGAAGGTTTTTGTTTTTTATGGTTTAACGCCATTTTTCAGCACAATAAAGGCTATACATGGCATCCAGTAGTAATGGTGGATGAAGAACCCGGAATATCTCGGAAATAAACACCGGCCCACGAGAAGCTACTGGCAAGCTTTCTCACATAGCCAAATTCGCCGAATCCGAGACTCGAACCCACGCAGATGGAGGTCGTTTCTATGGCACCTCAACAGGTAACCCCTAAATAACCAAAGAACTAAGGCTTATACAAATATTGTCCAAAACTAGAGTGGTGTTTTTAAAATACTAAAGATATAGTCACACTTATCAAATTATAGGACAACCTAATCTGATATTACTTAAAGCCCAATTGCAAGAAATGCTAGATACACATATATGACGATTTTTCTTTCTTCCTGCTTAGTGTACGATAATTTAAGTTGTAGTGTCACTACAGTCTTGGGTGGTACAAGACGACAAATATTTAATCTATTCTACGCATTCTACGCTCTTTATACAAACTTTGTCAGTCAAATATGTATACTTTCCACAATGCGAACACTCTTATAGAAAGGAAGTACCTAATTTAAGCATTCTACGAATTGTGCAATACCACGAAAGATCTTGCACATTCAATGTCAAATATATCGTATACAGGTTTTAGCTATAAATACGACTGGCATAAGATACATACGTAGTAATTTCCTATGAGCATTTGTTTATTTCAACACGTCAATACATCCAATCCTAACTGCTAGATATAATTCTCAATACACAGTAGAAAACAGCTCTATTATAAAATCCATTAATTATCAATATACAGAGGAATCATATGTACTCATAAATGTTTATGGAATATATGTCTTTCATTTGTCGAAGGCTGATAAACAAAACAGACTCGGGATGTATTTGGTAAACAGCTTTTCTCCCAATGTGAAAAAGTCATCAATGATGTTTAAATGAGTTTCTTACCAATGATGAAACATTGTTACACATTCAATTCAGGTGAAAAACATAAAGTTAGATGGAAGAATACAATCCACACACATTCGTGACATAAGGTACCAGTACCAATATTAGTCTAGCTCAGCTATTTAATACCTAACATTGCATGCACACATGCATAGGGAACGCTATATCTTCGTCCCCTTATGTGTATTGGCAAGCGTTATATGCTGTACAACTAAAGCGCAGATGTATATTAATCTATTGCATTGTTTCACGTTCAATCTTGACTTCGTACCTAGTCCCTTACACCCGACTAGTATTTTTCGTGTTTGTTCAAAATGAGTTGTGGGGTTTGCATTATTTGGTAATTATTTGGGTAAATGTTTGTTATCATGGTTCCAAAAGAAAATATAAGCATTAAGTAGCACAACCTCCGTGTTTTAATATAAAGGCGCATATGTGATTTATTGAATTAGAACGCACAACCCCATTTGACCCGCAAGAGAATCGTATAAGGCTGTCAAAATAAAACATAATGACAAAAGTAATACATCACGTTATGCGCTAACGTAACCATTAACGCAATTTGGGATTGTATGATACAAATGGTAGCACATTCAATGTTGAATCACGTGAAATTGAAATGCAAAATTTAGCTTTTAATTTTTGCATTTTATTGTCGAAAGAGCAACGATCTTTAGCAAACGTAGACTCACATTAAATTTAAACATTTAATAGGCAGATAAACTAATTAAATGGTTTAGATTTAAGTAGTTGTTGTATAGGTGTACCTTTTGAAGGAATGTTATATTTAAGATAATTAATGCACAGTTGGTATAATATCCCTATACTGTTAATTATTTTTATCCCAGTAGCGAAATCCTATCTCTCTTGAACTAGATTAATGGGAACAATTAAAGCAATGATAGCATGCATATCGGCCGTTTATGTATTAAAGTCAATGACATTATCAATGCTCATTTAGGTATACTTTGTGGTGGGTAAACCTCAGTTGATCACATTTTTGCAAACGATTTACAAAATTATTAAAGGTTAGATACATGTTAAGCTACATACCAATCGTGTCTAGCAGAAGAAGAAGACTGTCCAAGACGTCCAATGGTTTCAATTCATCTACAACACTGTACATCCCGACATCCTTTTGCGTTATGTTCAAAATATTTATAGTGAACATGATTGTATTGGAAGCCGTTGTATTATCTACCGAAACTTCGACTCGATCAGGTTGTTCAATTCTAATGAAATTATTATATGGCCATGCATGAATAACATTCGTGTTTTCATGCTTTATAATGATCATGCCGTGTCTCATAGTGTTGATAGTAAAAGATAAAGAGGCATTTTGTCCAATTGTGGCTCTTACAATTCTTCCTGTGACAGTATGCATCGCTAGGCAGCACATCAGAAGATGTGACAAAAACATATTCACGTATCTTTTGACGAAACTGCCACACCAGGTCAGTGTTGCATTACTGTGTATTAACAAATGAAGTGCACTGTTTACATTCGAACGATTTATGTTCCTAAAAAGGACTAGCACATCAAAACATCATTTCCAACATATAATTGCCGCTAAATTAACAACCATGTACAAACGATCATGTGACTCATCCGACCTATTCACAATTTGCATCTAGACTTGTGTATAGCACACTCAAAAATGTAGTTTTAATTCAGGTTGTGTTTCAACACTCACGGAAACGAAAGACTTGTGTTATTGACTTAATCAAGCTACAATACGTAGGAAAAATATAGCATATAATTATTGTGTTATAAACTTAATCAAGCTATACTACGTAGGAACAATAGAACACATAATAAATTGCATCTCAAGGCTATGAATTGGAATAATAATTCAATTAGCAATTATTTGACTTGACTCGAGTCATTCTTTCCTGAGATCATCGGAAACAGATGCTCCATTGTAATTTTTAAAAACATAAACAGAAATAAAACAGGAAATAGTTTTATTACTAATACATGTGTTTATAGTTACGTTTGGATTTAATTCGCAATACCGTGAGCTCTTTTTACTCATGTCATACTTGTAATCTTGGGAAATAAATTATTTGTTAAATGTTACAATGCTTGTTGTCCTTCACTTTTTTCGGTTATTTGGTTTAAAAGCATAGGCTGTTCTACTAATGATTCCATGGAATCATAATGTACGTAGAAGATTAATTCGTTTACATGAAATAGAAAAATGACGCATTGGAACAATTGAATGGGAGTCCAGTTGGGGATGTAATTGACAATGCAGAACAATTATGTATTGTGTGACATATATTTTGCACGAATGACATTTTATTCAGGTGTGCAGACTTCATAATGTACATTTTGATGAAATTTTAGGTGCAAAAATGTAAATGCATTTATTTCTATTCTTTTTGCCAGCTTACAAAGACATGTTCGGGACAATTGTGAAGCAGCAGTTGTGTGACAGTCCATTTAGCCAGTGGAAATAACACATTTTAATCGATTTGGTTTGTTGGTATTGGTGCTCTTAGTTTCCTACCAAAAGAGCCAGTTTCAATTTGTATCTAATGTAGTGTGACTGACTTGTAAAATAATAGATATGTGTTATATACTTTTAAATGCTATAGAGAGCACAGGTCATAGGAAGAACCACTCAACACAAAATTTGTTTTCGAATATTGCTACTAAATAACTGTTTAAATGTTCAGATTAGTATTATCAATTATTGGGTCTCAATTTTCTTGCTTACACTGCCAACATTAAGTTCATTCGTTTGCTTGTTCGTATGTTCCGTTTGTGACTTACTGAATTCAATTATATCGTGAACTGTTTCATCGCTAATTTGAAATGGACTTAATAGAATAATTAATTAACCCACAAGTAAATCCATTGAACCTAAACCTAAAGCGACTACTGCATGATAATACGTGGTGTGTTGACAACGTAGTTTCTAATACGCTATACTATTTTCGGCACCCATGTGCTCAAGTATGTAAATGTGTAGTATGGAAAAATACAGTTTTAGTCTGGTAATATACAGTTAATGGAGAATACAAAATAGTGAGAAAATGATAGGTTATTGCATTTGTACGGGAAAGTAAGAACAAGTTTTTTGAATGAAAATACTGCACGACCATGTCAGTGCAGTATATCCATCCGACAAAACGAGTTTATATTTTCCAATAAAATACGGTAACCTTTGCTCATTTTTCTTATTCTGCCTAATGCTTAATTATATAAAAACACTCTACCAGAAACAAAATAAATGAATGTATGCCGTATTTAAAAAAATACGCATGCGCAAATTCATCATTACACAACAGTAACATTATTAATGCGCACATACTGAAGACCAGATAAATTTGAACTTAATCACGAGCTAGTAACAACAATCGAAAGTAAATGACATTTTGGTTTACTTAAAATTGAAAGTTGAAGTCATATTGCGAATGAATGCGCATTGCAATAACGTTTCTATTTGACCTGGGAGGAATAGAGTTTGGTATTTGTGTTGATTGTATGACATTTTGGGATTATGTACTGGTTTTATCTGTGCAAATTCTACATGAAATACATCAGATTGAAGCAGTGATGAAGAAGCGTTTTGACATTTGCAAGGATTTTCATGTTATACCATTGAATGTTTGAAGTCATAACGTGGGAAGACTATGAAAAATGTCAAAAAGACACTTTGAAAATTAATGTTAATGTCATTTTGAGCGCACTAAGGATAATGCAATTGCAATTGCACTTGGAATTTACTGCGAAATACAGTACAATTATCGAAATGTGAAAACAAGCTTGAGAACCATGACATGGCGCATGATAGTCGGATTTGCAGAACCATGAAAGTACATTTTGAAAAACTTCAGGATGAAGTATAGTACGTATAGTTTTGCCATTCTTATTACAGGCTAAAGCAGACAGTTTATGCCTTGTTACTTGCATGTTATTTGTAGGTATCCAGCAATTTAATGAAATCTGGTGTCTATCGTCAATCCGAAATATTGTATCAAACAAGTTAATGCCGAATTTAGCAAAGCAGCTGGTATGTGGTAGTCCACGAAACAACTGCTTTAATTCATTCAGAAGGAAATGTAATTAATCAACTTGTAAACCGCCTACTACGGTAGTGTACATGACTTGTTACAAATCAAAATTAATGTCTTCTGCGTCCATTGTTTGTTTACAATAGCAAGTACTACCGTTGGCAGTGCATTATCAATTGTGCGCGCGAATTCAATATTGTAAACTACTGGACGATTCTGACAATGCAACATTAGTGACAAATCAATGAACATATAAGAATTGAGAATATTTGTTGTGTATTTAGAAAAATGTACCTCCATGAATAAATGTGTATGGAAAAAATAAATGACTGAATTCATAAAAGTCAAAGTATATATAGATTACGTATGAGGAAACAGATGTTCACTAGGGTCCATGTTATCAGACAATGATACAATGTTCCCTTCCGATCAATCAGGAAATGAGAAACTTTAAATATTCAATACATTATATATATATATATATATATATATATATATATATATATATATATATATATATATATATATATATATATATATATATATATATATACAGTCGACTCCGTTTAACTGCACACCCCCGGGCCCGTCACGAGATTGTGCAGTTAACCGGAGTGTGCAGTTGACAGAAGTACGGTACAGTACAGCTTTAAATGAGCACGGCACGAATATATGTGAAGAATAAATTTAAACAATGATTAGAATCAACTCTTTCAACTTTTACTTAAATGTTAAGCTTGTTTTCCTTCCTCCGAACACAATTACACTGATTCAACCAATTAATCAAGGCATTATAGTGAATTTCAAGAAATTCTATAGATCGCTTGTTATTCGAAAACTGCTGGCAGACATTGATGAGTCATCTCCGACAGAAAAAGCGTTCAGCTCCAAAGTCGTTTGCATACCTTTTTTCGCCGTGTTGTCGTTTAAATTGAATTCCGTTGCGCATTTTCCATCTTTCCATCCATCCATTTTTTGGTTTGAAATGATTCAAAGCCGAACGGTTTAGAGCAATGTTTCCCATGATGTACCATGATTTTTCCAACGCTATTGCTCCCTAGTGGGCGCGGATATACATGTCCTGTATATACCACCTAAGGCGACCTTTACACGTCAATCATTTACAATGTCGCATTTACCATTTTAATTGTCGGCTTATTTGAAGCGCTACAGCAGTGGACTGGCAATAACTGATTATGACTATACATTGTGCAGTTAACCGGAGTAAAATTGTATTGAATTATGTGCCACGGGCAGAAATTTATCGTGCAATTATCCGGAGTGTGCATTTAAGCGAAGTGCAGTTATCCGAAGTTTGTTCAAATTGAAAAGCATTGTGAAAAAAACGGGACCGGCGTGACTACGTGCAGTTATCCAGGGTGTGCAGTTAACCGATGTGCAGTTACGTGGAGTCGACTGTATATATTTAAATATATATATATATATATATATATATATATATATATATGTGTGTGTGTGTGTGTATTGAAACAATATTATTATTATGCAAAGGGTACATACTAAACATGTATTTTGTTTATATCCAGTACACATGTATGCATTTACTTTTCCAGTCAAGATTCATAACAGAAAATTGTATTTTTAGAGTCCGTAGACATCCTTAACGAATGTGTCCGCTACACAATTTTGTTAAATACTTATTCCGAATATTCACAATCTCGTTTACTAACAATGCACAATCTCAAGGCTTGGTTTACATTCTTTTTAATTATATTATATTCATTTTGATTACACATATATAAATCACAATTATGGATTAAACATGAAATTAGGAACAAAAGAAGGAGGTAAAGGATTAGAAACACAAAACCTGGTTGTTTTCCAGAACACTGAACGCAGTGCCTTTTGGTCTACGGTGAGTGTACAAAAAACATACACGGAATAAAGGCTAACCTGAACGAAGAGCCATCGAGCACTAATTCAACATTTGAATTTATTTACAGCTACTATAAGTCAGAGAGAGAGAGAGAGAGAGAGAGAGAGAGAGAGAGAGAGAGAGAGACAGACAGAGAGAGAGAGAGAGGGAGAGAGAGAGAGAGAGAGAGAGAGAGAGAGGGAGGGTGGGTGGGAATGAGGGAGAGAGAAAATGTAAAGTCGCTATTGACGCTGAGCGAATCCAAAGTTGAAATTATTTTAATAAAACAGACATTCTAAATCATCTTCAAATATATATATATATATATATATATATATATATATATATATATATATATATATATATATATATATATATATATATATATATATACTCGATTTAATCTAACACCCTTTGCATCCATTCAACAACCTTTACCAATCATTGAATCAGTATTTATTATTAGATATTCCAATCGATGTTTTTTATCAGCTTTACGGATGGTTTTGCTGACTGGCGAGATCGAGGTCATATATGGTTCAGTACATGAATGTCCCGTGAAAGCACAACGGTTGTAAATGTTGTCAATCGATACATAGACACTCAAGAACTAGATTATCATTCCAGGACCCTGTAAAGCAAGTGTTTGTCATCCACAGTATTCAAGGCCCATAATCATGACATATTTGCGCAGCAAAAAAAGAAGCCGTTCCGAGTAATTCACAATAATTGCCCGTGAACATCTTCAGTGCTCGATCGCGTGGTGTCCGTACGTAGTGATTCCATCTTGTATAATTCTTTAATTAGTGTCCATCAGTAACACACTCGCTTATGTGGTTATTCATGCACGTGCAATTTTTCCGCAAGTGAGACATAACGATTTTATTACGTGTTAACCTGAATCCCAGGAGCATACATAATTTAGTGAAATTGGGAAATATCATAAATATATTGATGATAACCCGGAAATGACGTAAGTGTCGATTATGTGATGCCAACTGCATATACTTGAAATTCAAGTGAGTCAGGGGAGCAATGGATGGGTAGTTATCAGCGTATGCCTAGTTTTGAAATAGTCATTGATCATCAAGGTGTTCTTCCGTTCCCTCTCATCATCAATGGATTCAATCTCGTACTTGCCAAAATATATTCCAGTGTCCGCAAGAGTCATTTATTGGGCATTGTGAAATGTTATTATTGTTTATTAGGCTAACATCGATATATTTCAACGCAACTTGCTCTGCTGGTGAATATCCAGCGGGTACCTCACATATCAGCGTACCAGCCAATCTCTGCGTACATCATAAGAAGGCTGACCAAACGATACGTTGGAGTCTTCACTGTTCAGGTTGAATAATGGTCGCCCGAAGCCACCGCAGAAATGGCTCCGACGAAAACACTTAGTGTCAAGTGTGGATCAAAACAAATTGTGTCAGCATCCCGTCAAAAATATTCAAATTCTAAAACTCACATGACACTGATGTAGCTTCCTCTCTTACGAAACTCTTTTGAATACCCTGGAGAAAATATCCTGCTGATAAAATTTATCCTCTAATACAATGATTGCAGGTCTGAAACACGGTTACATATACGACTCCACGGAATCCAACCAAACCCCACAGACCCTGAAAATCGCGTGAATATTACCTACGAATTGGACATCAAACTATTGTCTTGCAAAACAGCTCTCCATCCTTAATCTCATTGATACACTTGACATGCGAGAATTTGATATTAGGGTAACAGTGTTAAACGAGTGATGGGGGATCTTTATCAGATTCATGACGCGCAACCGCGGTATCAATATATCTGAGTATCTCATAATGGTGAAAATCTACCGACGATCCAGTATAGTAGTAACCAGTCTGATCTCATATTTACACCACATGCATCAGTTGGATTTACTGATGCCGACTTCGGTTTGCGGGTTTAAGTACACGCATTTGCTGTTGTCTCTGGCACAGAAAACAACCAACTGATGATGATAAGTTATTGATTAAGAAGCTCTAAATTTAGTGACATCCTTTTGTAATAGCAGAGCTATGCGTTTACTAATGTACATAAGTGTATTGCTGGACATATATACTGGTCCTATACGCAATAACGTTGGTCCCGTTCCATGAAAACAACGTGTGGTTGTCGTTTGTGAAAAACTGCAATGGGAACTATTTAGATTCCACCAAACGACATGCACCTGATAAGTAATCGTGATATTTTACACTAGAATAAAACATGTCATGTGCATATACTGACAACCATACACTAGTATCATAAACAGTCTGGCCTTGCATGGAAATGCATCATTTAGTGTACAGAATTGAATCCAACGTATTGCAGAGATGTGTGTGGTCCAGATTGTACAAGGACGAGAGCTTGAATGTGACAGGAAAAACAATGTCAAGATCGGAGAAGAACAGTTTAATAGCTCTGCATTGTTTTTGTTCAGCTTCGAAACATCCGTGGTGGCCACATTGTTTATTACGAGATACTGTGCGAAAACCAGTTGTTTTCCTGATCATCGTCTTGCGATTAACTTTCAAGCGCAAAGTTATAACACAGCCAGGCGAGTGTTACGAGAAAAGATTGAACCATTACATAACATGCATTGACGCTGAAAACAAGTTTACTGCTATTGCAAACAATTGCTACGAGCTTATGACAATGATTAGCAGTTACCACAATTTTTCATTTTACTTATATAATATAGTGGTTATAATCTAGAATCAAGTGTCTACAACGAAACTTAATTGCATAGCTTACCGTGTTACTAATGTATTTCGTGGCCACTGCTTGTCTAAACAGTAATCAAGTACTTGATCACGATATCAAAATATCATGGCGATATTCTATGCAATTCAGGTAAATTGCAGTACGGCAGCGGCATTGAAATTAACGAACATAATATAATCTCTTGTGCTCCGGAATTACTAGGTCCAGAAAAACGCAAAGGTAATTTTATCCCGGTGAGGTTATTAGCGCCATCGCCTATATCGTTAGCCCCTAATCATATATCACAGTCGGGGCGACTCATAAAACACGTGGTCATTCAACAATGATCCTATGTCTGAATTGTAGATTAGTTGTGCTTGCGTCGGGTGTGTGTATATATCTGCGTAGTTTGGACGTCAATTCAATCCGCCATGTGATATTGAGATATCTAGAAATGTTCATGGATAGGATCCTGTTTCTTTTAATCATTTCTTTTTCAACTGTGATATATGATCAATTATAACCGTAGATGTAGCCATTAATTCGTACAGACCTCCAACAAATGTACGGTTTCTTTAGGTTATGATAAATATCATCTGTACAATAATGGTAGTTGAATTAAACGCAGATGTGCCACCGGAGAGTCATTGATCCTGATAAAATGGGTTTCATTATCAAGCACACAATCAGGGAAGGAACATTCTTGTCTAGAGCACTTATATATCTACTTTATGAGAGACGCCTTGCTAGTTAAATAATCAGTCACAGCGACAAAGAATTGATCCAAGACATACACTGGGTGTCTTCTTACTTACGTGAACATACATTTATTTTCGATGATTTGTATATCATGCAGGCCCATCACAGTTGACAGTAACTCATTCTTTTTTGTAAACATGTTTTGATTAACTGAAAAACATACTCATTGGTTAGATGAGCAAACTGTACTGTTTTCTAAGTTTATTATTCAAAAGAGGAGAACGTCTAAAACAAGCAACTCAGGGCACAATTGTTTGCCATAAAGCCATCGGAATCAATAGACAAATGTTATGCTTGTTAGGATGCTGAAGATTTTATCAAAACAGAATAATATTATTGTAATTATAAGGTGATCAGATCTTGCCTTATAACATCGTATCATAATTTATTTCGATGGTTCGGCGTATTGGATCCAGTTCCATATCAGGAGCAAATACATTCTGCGCTTGATCATCTAGGATAAAATTTGTACTGTCCCGATCAGTGCGTTAAAAACCTTTATTTATATGACTTTTACAAAATGCCAGATGCATCATTGCATGAGAAGTCAAGGAACAATCTCCATAAAATATTGACTAGACAATTATACCGATTACTACGAAAAACCATTGGATTATTTTCTGACCAAGTGCATTTCTGGGACTCTGCAGTGCCAATGTTCTACCATTTACATAGTATGAGTCATACAAATATCCATGCAAAGATACCTGGCACTAGAGACAATCCGATGAGCGTTATCATCAATATCGTTAAATGCGATATTTTCTTTTACCGGTGTTTCATTTGCAAGAAATATCTTCAATCACTCGCATAGATTAATACTATAGATTAAAAAACACAAATGGATCATTGATGATTTCATCATTTGTTCTATGTCCGCGTACCTGGCTGTGTCATCAATGTACAGAGTGCCTCTCGAACGGGTCACCAACCTGCACTACAGTGTATTCATAGCTGAATAGTGAATATATCGCTCGTACCAATACATCGTCCTAGAACGTACAAGATATGTATTCAACTTTACTGCTGATTACATGTTTGAGTTGGCTCACAAACAAGTAAACATGTTCGCTAGTGTAATGTCGACATGTTATGGGATTATCACTCCGTATTACTGTAACCATTACCTAACTAGGTCTCTCATTGCTCACTAATGACCACATACCTATGAACGGACAACAATGGATATTTTCCTGCTATCTCGCACCTGCGTACCATCTACTGAAACAAGTAATGAAACAGTATAATTTCTCACTGACACCAGCGACGCGACTTTCTGTCAAAATCTTAACACCGATGTAGCCTGGTAATGGTTTGTCATGACGTCTTTCTAGGTACAAACAAGCAATGGTAAAGTCGAATCGTGCAGAACAGGCGACATTGCTTGTTCTAATAAAATGTCATGCAAAAGTGTTCACGGAACAGTTTTTGGAAATATTCTTGACTACCATGTTGTTCAGAAGAGTAACCCAAAATGTGTAGTAAACCTGACAACGCACGCTATTAACTTCATACAATGTAAATTACTGGGATCTAATGGTGACCTACAGCTAACTGAATTTCTGCAAAATGGGAACGACATGCCAGGTTATTGGGTATGTACGAGAGTACCGATTGTTGGCCAAGTTCATTCAGTCAGTACCACTGACATTCTCAATAGCAAGAGTAACATCGATCCACAAGATAACCAATCTGAATACGGATTAAGTAAACGAACAAGCGCACGTGTATGATAAAGATTTTCACACGTGTATCTCATTAGAGTGGACGAATATGTGCCTTAGATACTTCTGTACGTCATTATCAAAACTGCCCTTTTTTGTCGCGATTTCGAAATGCCGTGGACGAATATAACTAAACGATTAAGACAGATATGTTATGTCAGAGTACGTTTTAATTGAAGTTGAGGACAGATTGACGAACAAACATGTCGCTAATAGATTCTCGTGACCAAGATTGATTTTGTCAGTACTGGAATATTTACCCATTTTAGTGATATGTCATCGATAAAAATGAATGGTGCTTGGGAAAGATCGGCGGGGACTGTACGATAAAATGATGATTCTTCTCGCAGTGTATGATGGTCAATGATGTGCTCTGACATCTTGGAGCGTCCCTATAAACACCAGTAATATATCGAAGTACCTCAAAATGTTGGTGTCAATCCTCGATCTTAAGACCGATTCTAGCTCACCATCATACTATCGTATATCCTTGGGTCTTGCAGCGGTATCAAGAACGTTAACTTTGGTACAAATTACACAATTGTGCCACACTAGCGCGGGCGAAAATGTGCGGGTTTGTCTTGGATCTAGTCATCGCAAACACGTCATTGTGGCACGATTCAATGCAAACTTTCGGAAATATTAGATGATCACCAATAATCGTACACTTTGTTTAATACTCATGAAGTGCTCAGAACGGCTAACACTGTCGGAACTAATTCTAAATGCAGAGAATAATGACACTTTAAGTACGACGGGCATATTTTTTACTGTCGCATTTCTGCAGAACCCTAGTGCGGTAAGAATAAGGTACATGACTGATGCTGCAACCAGAGATACACCTGGTCCAAGTTAATATGCTTAGGTTTATGTATGCCCCAGTTGAGCTTGAATGAGAATACCTTCATGCTCATGACCGTGTCTGGGTCTGTCGATGTACATATAAATTTGGACCTCATTAACATTTCATGACACCCGCTCATATGACTCTAAATTTCAACACAATATTATTGATTAGTATTGCGGAGCAGCCGGGGTTCATTTGTTCTGTCCCTGCTGATTAACTCGTTCATAAGTGACGACTCACTAATGTATCCATAGTTTTCATTCATGTCGGTATTGAAACAACAGCGAGTCAACGTTCTTGTACTGGATCTATATATTGTGCCTTGAGCCGGTATGGTCGTTTCCAAGTGTACATAAGCAAGTTTGTCGAATCCACTAGGTACTATCGAGTATAAATTAGGTTTGATATTTTGACCTGTATATTAACTCCGTACGGCAGTAAGTCCGCTTTTGAATATCCTGAGTGTATGAATCGCTCGATGTTTCCATGCAACATTCCTTATCGTCTTGAAAAAGACTTACTCAAAATCGTTTGTGTTGCTTGTCATACCGGTTTTTCTATGGATGTACATCCACGAGCTTCGACGCGACAGTAGCGCCCGTTAGACTTTACTTACACAATTTCGAACCCATGATATAATTAAAGGCTTTGACGTTGTATGCATAGTTTAGCTTTTGAACTAGCTTGTTGAATTCAATGACCGTTTCGTCTATCAATTCACACTGGTACGGAGATAAACAATATAGTTTGCCAAGAACGTTTTTGATGCTAGTGGATATTAATCGTGTGCTTCAACGTTAAATAAGTACTTGATATCTCAGCGCTTGTGTAAATGAAATTCTGTAGCTGGAAGTTTAGCTTCGCAATATCCTCACTTCCAAAAGCAGCTCTGAAATGATGGTTTTCAATGTTGGCGGCATGACGAGCAAATTTGATCAATGTCGGCTGTGACGGAATTTGTATGCACCACTGAGGTGATGTTGCACGAAAGTGCTAATAATCAGACGACGTTCGTTTTTGCAAAATTCATAATAATGAACGCATATCTGATAGTATTACAACAATCGGTAACCTTATTTCGTAGTATCGCGGAAAATGTTTGAATTATTCTGTGCTGTTTTTATACAAAACATTATATAATTGTTATAATTTCGCAGGATTCATTTAACATTACCGTGATAGGAAACTACAATACGTGTCTGCAGTGTCTTCTTCATGGACTAACATTTCCTAAACAAATGTCTATACTTGGGATATGACTTTGGGAAAATTCGGAATGGTCGACACAACTAATTATGCCAGCTAACTCCGATAACATATCTAAGGTATAATCAATGGACAGAACCAACAAGTACACATATCAAGTGTGAGCTACATTCATAATGGCATGTTCTGCAGCAATGTTACAGATTTCAAGATATACATTTTGATATCGATTGCAGCCATATTCCATTAAAAATTCTATATTCAAGCTACATTTTGGAATCACCGATGTTGCAGCTTCTCTAATATATGCATGGTTGTGTGGATGATGCTTTCAAAGTTCTATTTCCGATGATCTGTTTGGTAATGAAGCCTTTTCTTCTGATAGGATAATAACAATGTCTGAATATGAATTAGATCCTGATGACTGTATAAGAAACAAAGCGCATAACAGGAATCGGTTCAATTAAATGGAAAAGGATTAATTGTATATCTCGCAGTTCAACACACATATTTGTCATACAATACACATATTATTTTAGTGTAATTTACACTTTTACAGCTGTTCTTTTACTGCTAGCATTTAAGGTGACTAAGGTATGAATTTTATAATAGTCTCACTACTTTTGCTGTCCATATTTCTCCCCGCTACTTTCCAACCCCTCATCATCTTCTATATATGTTAAATGATCCGAAACGACACGTATATGCATTCAAGACCACACATACAAAATACAAATATACAATACATTTCTAATCTTCAGCCCGAATCTCTGCAATTTAGTTTGTTTGCCATTATACTTTTGGGATGTATTTAATAGAGTATACAATTACAGTGTAACACGATGATTTAACATATGACATAAAATCCTAATAAGATCCAATAATTTACCTCGGGGTTTAGAATTTTTATTTGTTTTAAAACAATAAATTCAAGAATTATATTATCTGTCTTGTCCTACTTCATACAAATCCCTGCCTTTCAGTTCATTTTTATCGACTCTACGATGAATATATACTTATCAGGACAATGTCTAAGCAAAGGACACGTGTTGTTTGAGCAGTACGTCTGCGAAAATGAACGGATAATCAAAATGACAATACCATATGATCAATACATATCCGTTTCCAAATGAACAAATATTATAATTTATTAAAGTTGCTTTCGTATTATACCTACTGAATTAATACATGTTTATAATAATTATGTTTTCTTCATTCCCTTGAGCAAGTAGCAAACTACATTTAATCCTCTCTCGGTTTCACCCCATACAAACATAACTAGGGTACAATTTAGTTCTGATTCTTTTTTTGCTGATTGATTTGGAAGTGTTGAAGCCGCAAACACTCTCATGAACTCCAGCTTGCTAGAATTTATTTCGTCTTTATTAGATTTTTTTTGTATGCCTAATTAGCACCATTTGTTATAAACCTAGAGAAAATACAATGAATTAAGTTGGAAGAAAAAACAACAAATAATGTTTCATATCGCGATTTTTCTTTCATTGGAAAATTTATTGTTTCCAATCAAAATATAGTTTGGTTTTACGTTAAAGTCCAGCAAATAGAATTTTTTTTTATAAAATATTCGTAGGTGCTTAAAGAGATGGTTGAGAAATAAAGTCATCGGTATACTGGCGTACGTTATACTCATTGACACAAAAGAAAAGCCTCCGTACATCTCTATTTTGCTTTAAATATATTGCAAAGATCTCAAAAAGGATACTATGCATGTAAGGCAGAAGAGTACCCCCTTGGTGACATATTATAAGCAATGTTGAGACTTATTACATAACACATTTAACCACTTAACATAATCACCAAAGTTAAGATGTTGTAAACATTTTCCGCGATTCTCTAGTTAATTAAGTCGGAGACGTTTTGAAGTTTATAAACAATAAAAACAAATATAAAGTTTCATTGTCTAGTTCATCCACATACTTTACTAAGTTAGTTTGTCCTAAATTCTTTTTGAGTATCAATCATTATTAATACAAGAACCATTTTAATCCTATTAGTGATCTTGTCCATCTACCAGCTATATACTATCTATCGTATTGTCAATATTAATCTGGGTATTAATCATCCAATAGTCTTATAAACGAATGTATTAATCACTGCTTCAAATCAATCGGAGCCAGGACGTTTTCCAATTCCATCCGTTGTATTTCTTGATTGTAAATAGATCTTGGCATGGTTCCCATTCCTTCTGACTAAGCTTAACATTTTGATTTTCTTGAATAACATTTACATCAAGCATATCAATTATACTATTGCTGAATTCCATGTGAAATTGTATTTGGGCTTCTAAGATATATATTTCGTCTATTATATTTGTCCAGTCAACTAAAATGATTGTGTTTATTGATGGTTTCACAAATTTTCTCAACATTTTAAAAATATTTAGTGCCTTCTTCTTCGAACTCGTATAATCAAGCTATCGATCTTAATATAATGCTGTATGTGCATTTTGTCTTAGATACCACTAGTTCTGCTAAATAATTTTCTACGTTTTGCTTTGTAACCTCTTTGAATTTTTAGTATTTCCTGTTAAATATTATTTTCACGTAGGTTTTCCTAACATAATAATCTACCCGTTCGGATCTTATTATGATTTTAAAAATTTCAAAGAATATCTGATCATTTCCCCCGACATAATATTGATTTAGAGAGCTTGCTATACACATTTTGAGTAAAACGTTATAATTATTATCCCTCATCAGTTGAGCGTTAATTTGCCAATTTCCTTTATCGCCTTGGACGGCTTAAACAAGCCACACTCCAAACAATAGATCAATGGTTAGTCTTATAATTTAGTATGATAGGTACATCAGTTTTATTCACATAAATGTCAACAGATAAAAGAAAGTACTCTAATCTACCTTGTTTTAACGGAGACATTTGCCTCCATGTATTCATCATTAAGTCTCGATTGCATATTCTCCATGTGTCGATTAATTCCACTTACCTTCTCTCTGGCCTTAGATTGCTTCTCTAAACTGTTGTTGCTTGTGATGTAAAATATTATAAGTATACAAATACATGTATTTAACTGTATTCCAATCGAAATTCATTATAATTGGCCAGTTCTCAAGTACTAGCAATCCTTCATATAGAGTTCTAAATTGCGTAGATGTATCAATGTCATACCCATACCAATTTACAAAGGTTATTCTTTTTCCAGAGTTTGTAATATTTATTGCAATATATCGTACAATATTGCCTTCATTAACTGATATTATTAATATCTCTCTCATCATGGGAATTCCCATCATTTTTCAAAACTGCCATTGTAAAGCCACTGCTGAAGAAACCAACACTGGACCATACTGATTTAAAGAACTACCGCCCAGTTTCTAATCTCCCTTTCATATAAAAAATCTTAGAAAAGGTTTTTCTAACTCAACTTGTATCTCATTTGAATTCAAACAGTCTTTTTAGCAATGTACAGTCTGCATATCGCCCTTGCCACAGTACGGAAACTACTCTTCTGAAAGTATTTAGTGACATTCTCTCCGCTTCGGATAGTGGAAAGATTACAGTCCTCACTCTCTTGGATTTATCTGCAGCATTTGACACAATAGACCATGATATATTACTTCATCGTCTCCAGCATGTATTTGGCATTCAGAATATAGCCTTACAGTGGTTCAAGTCCTACATAGTCAACAGGACACAAATTATATCTGCAAATGGAATACACTCCAGCCCAGTTGATGTATGTTATGGTGTTCCACAGGGATCTGTTCTTGGACCTGTTCTCTTCATTCTGTACACTCAGCCGCTCTCATGTGTCATAGATCATCACCCAGTGTTGCACCAACTGTACGCTGATGACACCCAAATATACAAGTCTAGCCACCCAACTGAAGTTGATGCTACCATCCATGGAGTAGAGATGTGCATTTCGGATGTGAAATCATGAATGACATGTAACAAGCTGCAGATGAATGATGATAAAACTGAGGCTATTCTGATCACAACACAAAAACTTTCTCATCCACATCCTTTACCTCAGACAATAAATATCAGCAACACCAACATTAAATTCTCACATTCAATACGGAATCTAGGTGTTACTCTAGACAGTACTCTCACATTGCACCAACATGTCATCAACATCTGCAGGGCTGCATATCTTGAATTGAGACGCATCAGTTCCATTCGTAAATATCTTTCTGTTGATGCTACGAAAACACTTGTATGTTCATTAGTACTTTCAAGACTGGACTATTGTAACTCAATTCTGTCTGGTTTGTCACAATATTTACTCCAGAAACTTCAAAAAGTTCAAAACACAGCTGCACGGATCATCTTTAGAGTACCTCGATCAGAGCACACCTCACCACTGCTCTATACCCTACACTGGCTATCAATTCGATACAGAATCAAACACAAAATTTGTTCTCTGTGCTATATTTCAATGATAGACTCCAGTCCAACATACCTATCCAGCCTCACCCATGTGTATACACCAGCTAGATCCCTACGCTCTTCTTCTGATAATCGTATACTCATTGTTCCCAAGGTGAAAACAAAGTCATATGGACAACGTTCTTTTGCATACCAGGTCCCGGCGTGGAATGAATTGCCCATTGAAATTAGACACAAAGACACAGTGTTCCCCTTTAAGAGTGCTCTCAAGACTCACCTATTTCGACTTCAGGGACAAACTTAGCGATCTAATCATGTTTTGTATCTTATATATTTTCAGCATGTTTTTATGTTTTCTAATTTCATTGTTTTTGTCATTTGTTGTTCTGTAGTGTAGTCATATTAGTGATGGTGTAAAGCGCTTAGAGCTTTTAAAGACTAGGCGCTATACAAAGTCCTCATTATTGTTATTATTATATCGTCCTTAAATGTCGAAATTTTATTTGGATGCCACCACAATTACTAGTACAGTGGCTAAGTGTTATATTTTATTCCTATTCAGCAGCTCAGTAGTGTTCATCAGTTATTGCATAACAGTACATACATTCCTCTATGTTACCCTACATGAATTGTACACGTATATATTCCCGTGCTGGAATATATAAAATGTCTCCTCGAATGTATCGCAAATGTGCCACTAAATTGAGTGGAATGGGTAAACCCACACCAAACAACACTCTGAAAACCTTGGTGTCACCTCTAAGTTCTAAGTAGCTGTATGTGCTGGGACAGAGCTAATTGGTCTCAACAACTCGATTCAATCGTAAGTATGACCCACATAATCAGGAGCTAAATCAATATCGCGCACTAATATGAAGAGACAATACAAATATAAATTACCAGTGGATGAATAAATGATGAAAGAAGAAAAATGGAAAAAGTAAATATGAATATATATTACGATGTGGCTAGAGGGAAAATGAATCAGCCGTAAGGCAGCACAGGGAGTTTAATGCTGGGTGTAAATTATTGAAAGAGATGATTGATTAAATGACTAAACATCTGTGTAAATTGGTGGAAAAATTGATTAGGGAACAAGATGACAAAGTGAATGAGGAAACAAGAGTTAACTAAGAAACTAATGAATTGAGTAATATACAAATAAATCTTTCAATATATCCCCTAGCAGGAGATTTAATGTTATTCCCATGAAACAAGACAACAAATGAATAACATCAATCAAAATATTACGCAGCGAAATATAACTTCCGCATACTTTTTACGGCCAATGTCATGAACTAATAAGATTGTAAATTATACTTACATTATACCTTTGTTATCCCATTTCCTCATAAATGTAAACTTTAAATATCATCATGAATTAGTTCTAACAAACACATTATTAAAGTACCACGCGCTATAATCCCAGGATGTTTGGTTAATTTATTGACATGTTCAGTGTTCATCCTGTTTATGTCCAACACCAGTCTAGTTATTCAATTTGCTGGAAATCCGCCCGTTTGTTGATAATTGCAAGTTTGGAATCCAAATCCAGAATTGAACAATTACTGGCCGTGAATGTCCATGTCGACATATAACTTAACCTTGGTTACTTCTTACAAAAGTTTGGAATTCTCTCTCTTAGTTTCATTTGTCTGCTCTGTCAGCTCCAAATATTTAATATTCAGCTTCCTCGATAATTGCTGGATCTGACTTGAAGCAACGCTTGTTTAGATGTCCTGACTGAGCCTTTTAGATTAATCCTCATCTTGCCATCTCTCCTTTATTGTCTCTAGTAATTTGTCTTTCATGGTTATTACAGTCCAATGAAACAGATCTCTCTATCAGCTATCCCATCTTCTCATTTCCGACCTTTTCAATGTCTACATGCATATTCATTCTCATATCTTCATTCAGGTTTTCTAATGATTCAATGAAGTTAGTTGATACAATTTATGTACGATCTTCTTTTCTGGTCAGAAACTGGAGATGTTTTTATGCTTATGAAATGCCCTGTGACGTTTTGTATTATTAACTTATATTAGCTGAATCGCATGCAAGCATGCAGCACTGAAACTAGTAGTGGCAATGATCTGTTTGGGATCTACTACCTGATTTGGTTATCGTTTGTTTCTAGCCTTGGTCTTTCTTCCTCTGATACTTGTAGGTAATTGATTTTGTTTGAACTCGATTGTTCTCAATACTAATCAATATTACATTTATCGCTCACTATTTCTCATTATATGCCAAATAATTCATACTAATCAAGGTAGCTAATAGATATAAATACAGTTTCATTTATTTCTCCTTCAGTGATTTCGTCCTATACTTATTGCATTAGTTATTTACTTTTGTCTTTCTTTTTCGTGTCCTATCCGAGCAAGCTTAACAATAACTGGATATGATTTTAAATACCGATTTTTCAACTGGTTGCGTACATTTTTCACTATGCAGCTCATTAGAGTTAATCATTCTTGCTGATGCTGATTGCAGGGAAGAAAGAAGCGAGATCGAGAAACAATCAATAAGGAAGAACCATTTATGGGTTATATCCTTCGCAACTATGCATTTTGTCAACTTCTGGATTTGGAATGTTATATACCTATCTCATCTGTTATCTCATCGTTGTTCTTATAACTTAAAGTGTATGTATATGTTGAATATATGTTTGTTTATCGTCCAAATTGGGATAGACGGTTTAGTATAGTGGATCTTATTTGTTTTTATAATCAAATGACGTTAACTGGTATCAAAGTATTCCTTTCCTTGAATACAAAGCCTCTTTAAAGTGTTTCGATATCTATGTATTATTTGTGTGTGTGTGTGTGTGTGTGTGTGTGTGTGTGCGTGTGTGTGCGAGCTCGCGTTCTGTCAACCTATATATTTATTAGATCAAGTTAATGGCGTTAGGACTAATTAAGATACACTGCATCGATATAATGCTCTTGATTGATATAATCTAGCTATTTATCCAAGGATTTTCATATATCATCAATGATCGTTTAAAATCTACATTTCGTAACGTCTCACTGGTTTGCGATATATTTTAATAATTTTGGATATTTTGGTCCATGTATCGGTTATTTCGTACTGCCCATGCTAATAAAGATGTCAATATAAGATCGTGGGTAGAAGAACATTGCGCACTAAAACAAATACATTTGTATTAATCTAACGTTTATTTTCGTAATTTTATACCATCTATAATGGAGAGCCAATTTATATAAAATAAGAAACCAGTGCTAGTTAATTCATCGTTTCGACATTAAATGTATCAAATCTGAAAACCGTGCTCGTTGAAGTAATAAAACCGTGCTATATATGTATATCTTTCACTACTCCCACTGGGTAAACCGATATTAAAAAATACATATTATACATCGCAGAGGTATCATTTGTAGGAAAGGGAGACCGGACTAAAATAATGCAGTTTCTGACAAGGAAATGAATAAATCCGACGGCCTTTAACATCTTTTTGCAAATGAAGTAGATAATATATGTCAAATACTTAATCACGTTGTTCTCAAAAATATAAAACAGTGTCTACTGTCAGGAATAAAAGCAAGACAATACCTACATTTGGATCATGGTGTACTCAGAAACATTATAATTGGTGTAGTTAGACTACGAGACATTAGTGCGTCATATTTTATGCCGACATTATATTCGCTCTAAGAATGTAGTTGCTTAACGGCTATAACCAATGAACGGATGTCAAAATGATTCAAGAGTGTCCTATATGCATAATTCAAACCATCACTAGTATGTGTATGCGTCTCGTATTCTAATGTTAAGCTAAGGAAAGAATGCATTGAGAAAAGTATTAAGCAGTGTTTGCGTACATTTTAATAAACAAACTTTGGTTATTGTCATGGTAGAACAAAGACATTAACATTTCTAAAATCACAATTCATGTATTACGTCTCTCATCAGTCACATACACATAAAGGTAATTAGTTACCCCAAGTTTCCAGTTGTCTAATCCAAGACGTTTCAACTCAAACACATCCTTCCAGTTGTACATATTGTGGTATATCCAACTTGATATAAACACGTGTTGGTAGGTACGAAGACGTGGCTAATTTGCAGTATATTGTAGATTGATAACCATTTGCTGGGAATGCCACACATACCAACAACAGGTAATGTGCAAATTCAATATTGCAGACATTGACCAAATATGTAAATGGGAGGCAATGAGGTATTTTAATAGCTACTACTTGTGGCCCTGATATCATAATCAAATATCGTGGCTGTGTAAGTTTTGAAACTTACTGGCTTGTGACCACAGTAACTTGAATTGGAATGGATTTACGCTTGTCTGGATTATTCATGCATAACTCAGATACATATCATAAGCAGCCCAATAACAGATATAGGTCAAGGTCAGTTCACACTGTTTATATTGTTTATAATACAGCAAGCTTGTGAATATAATAATTTATACATATATGAATGGATCTTAAACTTGGCACGTGTGTATCAGACGTTTTCACCATAGTTTAATTGTTTGCCTTGTGATGGGAGTTTAATGTCTATTGCTTTACAGAATCAATCATAAAGCAATATCAAAGGAACAACATTGAATAGAATAGAAAACCTGACTTAATGACATGAAATTCTTTTTGGGTGGTCTCTAATTTCCAAGCAATGCGCTTTCCATAGCCATATTGTGACATAAGTGAGAAAGGAATGACTAAATGATAATATTATAAGCGGGCATAAAACCACATATTGAAACCAGTATGAACATGTCCATTTTGATAAGACACGGCCTATAATTTCCATACTCCATATCCCAAATTTAGACTCAATCCAGACACACCCATCTGTATCTTACGCTCTTCTTCTTGTCTGTTGTATTGTTGTGAGCTTCACACAAATCCCAGAGAAGCTTCAGTCCCTTATTGCTTATTGCAACATATTCAATAGCTTGTGATCTAGTTTGGAGAGAAGTTTCCGTGATGTTTCAAGCCAATAGTATATATATATATATATATATATATATATATATATATATATATATATATATATATATATATATATATATATATATATATATATATATATATATATATAAGGCGAACGTAGAAGTCTCTGGAAAGGTTTCAAAATAAGTCATGTCAGTCAAACAATATGAAACAATATTTCGGACTCAGATTTGATAACTTCAGTGACTGTCTCATTTTCACAATATCTTGTTTCTGACAGGTAAATTAAGCCAGACAAAAACAACAACTTCGATTTTTCAGAATCATTGAATTTAGTGAGTTGATTATGTTTTTAAAGTATCGGTGAAAAAATTCATTACATAAGGAAACAATTCTCATGCCTTATTTTATCTTTTTTCTTACCGCACAGAACTTATATCCAAAATATATCAATCCCCCTCATGAATGTAATATGCATCAAACAGAAGAAAAGACAGAAAATGACCCTTTTCTAATATTGTGTGATTTACAAAGATATGTATGATTTATACATTGTAGTATTTTTAAAATCATATATGGTTATGGTAAATTTCAACTTTAATGCTATAAATTAAATTACGTTTCTTGCAACAAATATACATTTTTCATCATGACTCTAAAATCCTGAAATTGTTTATACTATACTGCTGTAATAAGTAATTTGATATTTTGCCTATAATAAGATCAGCTTAAAACGTTTTATAAATAACAAACATTTGGCCATTCCAAAGCTTTTATTCAGACGTAAACTGGACAATAACAATCAGTGGCTCAAACTATTTCTTTATACGACCAAAAAACGCTACAAATTGCATACATTTAATATATTTAATCAAGCAACAAAATAACAAATGCATTGAAAGAATTAAATGGCATACGTTAAGAGACTTGACTATGACTTGTTAATACATTAACACAATTAAGCATAACCTCTGGAAATAAGGTTAGAGATCACTTCATTTACATGATTTAGATACTGCTCAAAGCTAAACTTCTAAGCGCTCTATTGCCATGTTTCATCCATTGATATGTATGCATTACAGGCATACACCGTTTGTCTGCTAATACTAATACACGCTGAACGTAGCTACTTTTGCATGTTTTAATTGCTTTGCTTTTGACCTGTTAACCAATGATTAAATAAAAGAATATAGTGAGATCATGCTTTATATGCACATGTATACTTTTTGAGAGGTAGAGCTTTACTGTTTGTGTTTATTTTATTTTCGCTAAAAATGGGAATTTACTTTAACAAAATATTTAATTTTGTGCAGAGTCTGTTAACACTGTCCACGTTGCGAACTCCATAGACTTTCGTTTTGATGCCATACATTATTCGCAAGTTCCACGGGAGATAGCGCATTTGATACACGTCGGCATATTCCAAAGCACTAAATGTTCACAAGTAGAACAAACATGAAACTGTTTTCTTTGTCCTCAGAATGCACAATGACGAGGGTCAGACCCTTTCTCTCTCATCAGGTTTGAATTGTGACTTAGTTGATGCATTGTGGATGCTAATTATGTTGTAGGTTTTGGGTCTGCAACGGAAGTAAAGTGCTATGATTGACTTTAGCGGTGACACAATCATCTACAAATAATAATCTTGTAAGTCATTATTAAACAGACGTATGAACAAATGCGTATAAAGTTTCTCATTTAAGTATAAATATACCTTACTCATTTGTTAAACGCATATATAAATATTCAAACAATTTGATGAATTACTCAAGTAAATGAACTGAAAAAAAAATTAAAATCATGTAGCACGATGGAGACTTTCATTAACTTGTCATTTCAATGTGAACGTGTGTCGTCTCCCATCACAACGCACAGGAAAGATAAAATGTACAGTAAATACATCAGGCGCGTTGGATTACCTATTCTATACTGTAGTCATGGAGACATGGAACATTAATCATATTGGAAAATAAACTACATCTACTGGATACCTTCTGAGCATCTTGATATTCCGTCCCGAAGTTTAATAGTCTTTGTACATTTTCCTGCATAAGCTACGGATATCAATGCTTATTGCCATATTGCGCGACTCATTAAACAAATATGTCAGACCTATCAGCAAAAGCACGACAGGTGTCAATTTATTGTCAATTTATTGTCAGTACAGAAGTTTAATATTATTCCGTGCAAAATGGATAAGTGGTTTATCTAGGCATATCAACGTAGCAATATCATATTTGTTTTAAAGTTCCCGAATTTCGTCCGCCGCTATCCGTTCATTACATACATCCGAAAAGTGCCTAGTAAAGCAGCTTATCTGCTACAATAGCTTGCAAACACAAAACATAAAGTATACATTATGATCAGCATGAAGTGATACCTTTTATTATCATTTTTGATGAATTCTATTTCATAGCGGAAGTTCAACACATACAAACATTTCAAATTTTCTTTAATGTTTATGCTTTTTTAAATACTAGCATTTAGTTAAGGATAAAAAGTGTAAAACATAAAGCAAATACCCTCAAATGCATTCAAACGTAGCACAATATATATATATATATATATATATATATATATATATATATATATATATATATATATATATGACCGATGAGGGAAGATTTAGGAGCTAAATTGTTATTTCTATGTGTATATAATACAAGTCTTGCTCTTTATTAGTGTACTACCATATGTTGCAAGCAAGGCGGCAGAGCCAGACTTGAATGGCCAAAGATTGACAAGATGACGTTGTAGAACTCTTTGGAGTTGTTAGTGTCAGCATAGCGTTATAGCGTTGCACCTTTCGTTCCCACTACTGGTCATGCATCTTGCGGATTTTCTCTCTGAGCGGTCTTTTTTTTAGGGATATTGGTTAATGACTGCCTTTAACTCTTTGATCGTTTTGTGTCATTTTGCCAGTCCACGAATGAGTTGTTTTTTCTGGCAAGGATATCTTTAATGTCACCGTTGTTCTCGTCAAATCAGTTGTGATGGGTTAATTTCTTATGTCCCAGAATTGCCATAGCTTTTTTATCCTATTATATCGGAGCTTGCTCCATTTCTCGGAGCATTTTCACATACTGGACTGTTGGTTGGTGGACAGCTTGTTTGCTAAACTCTTCTAGAAATTGAGCTGGATGGAAGGCTGCTGAAGTTTGACAATGTGGAAGGTTCTGCGCACAAGGTTAGGGCACCTTGAGTGATGTGGGTCAATGCGCAGCTTTATGGTACGTCGGATTAGTATGTAGTCTGTCCAGGAGTCCTGTCCTAGCATGGCCTTGGTGGTAAGGACATCCTGGCGAATTATTGTGTGCCGTTGGCGAAATCTGGGGTGAATGCAAGTATTCGCGTGTTTGTTCGTGATCATGACCATAATTTGTGTGATGAAGAGATCAAATTCTACATATTTGCTTAGTAGGAGTAGGCCGTTGTTGTTTATCGTGCCGACACCATTCTTGCCAAGTACACCTTTCCATTCGACCAAATTTGCAGCCAGCACGGCTGTTGAAGTCCCCCAGTAGTATGATCTTTTCATCTTGTGGAACTCGGCACATTACAGAACTTAGGATCGTATAGAAATGCTCAATGTTTTCCTCTTGGTTCGCGAGGGTAATGACGTTTTCGTTGTTGATTGTTGCGCATCGTATGTGGCTGATAGACACTCTAAATTGCATTACCATCTAATCAATACCAACATGCATTTCCGGAAGCGTCTTCAGAAGATTTGATTTGATAACCAGTCCGACTACGTGGATCTTGTCGTCGTTTTCATCTTTTGCTTTCCAGAAGAAGGTGTAGCTGCTTGCTAGCTCATTCCAAGAAATCGCATCTGTGAATCTGGCTTCACTCAAGGCTGCAATGTCGATATTGTAGCGGGAAAGCTCCATACTGACTATAGCTAATCTCCAGTGGGGTTATGCTACATTCAATTTGTCCGAAAGAATATGAATGTTCCATGCATCAATAAGAAGTCTTCTCTTTGATAATGTATGGATATAAATCCAGATTTGGATCGTCTTGCCAGCCGCGTGAAGCTGGCCTGATTTTGAAGGGTAAGCTATTTGTATGCAACCATTTCTAGGCCCTCCCTATACAGCGTGAGCAGTGTGCCCTGCAACGGTCTGCTCAAACTCTGCCGAATTGTTACGCTGCCTTCGGTACAGAAAAAGCGACCACTTGTCCAAAAGCAGCCAACGTGATGGTCTCTGACTACTTCCAGTGGTCATCTCCACATATTGCTTACCCAGTCGCCCATCGCCGTAGGACTTTGGTAGGCACATGTAAATAAGAATCAATAATTGGGATGATGGGTATGAACGATACGTGCTCAATATAACATGTTCGTGAAGCAGATTTAAGTGAAACAGCCTTTGCACAAAGCCAGCCTAACTCTCTAGGCATTGGTTGGTGGAATTCAGTGGTACGAAGATTTGTCACGGCTGAGGACTACTTCCGCTACATTTGATAGTCTGTGTATTTAAGGATAGATATAGATAGATGGGTCTATGAAATTAGGGATATATAGGGTTGTGTATTTAGGGAACGATATCAATAGATGGGTTTGAGTAGATAGGGCTAGATATAAACATATATATGAATATGGGTGTATATATAAATAAATAAACAAACAAATATATATATATATATATATATATATATATATATATACACACACACACATATATATATCTATATATCTATATATATCTATATATCTATATATCTATATATATATATATATATATATATATATATATATATATATATATATATAAAGCTAGGCAAACTTCGACATGAGTTTCATTTCTAGACTCTTAAGCGATAGTCAGATTGTAGCAAATATTTTGTACCGTTATCGCTACTTTAAATTTCGGTTAATGTTCTTTACTATCAGTTTGTTACAAACTTTTTAACTGTCCGGACGTTCTAGATGTGTATGTTTCCAACTCGGTCTATTTATTTTCTTTTTTTCAGAAACCACACCCCTTAAACAAACTGCGCACTGCAAAATAACTGAAACATGTTTATTTCATGACCAACACGCATATAGATTCAAACCGTTGTTATGTCACATGTAAAAAAACAATAACAATCAAAGGTTTAAATGAAATAAGATTTTACATTGTATTTGTCAACGTTGATATCTCAGTTGGAAATGGTCTTAGATATTCACCAAATGTTTTGTCAAACTGTCTCCAAATTAGACTTGATAATGAAAACTTAAATCGTGTTTGCGATGCCATGTTTTCGCTTATTCAGAAACAGAGTTGGTCATTTTTTGAAATGTAACAAGCATAACAAAGATAAAAAAAGCAATTACCATCTGATCCAATTCAGTTTAAGGTTGCGTTTTTTTTAACGGTACTAGAGCGTGCTCTTCAGCTGGAAAGACAAAACAATTTCATATTTGTTGACATATTTTGCTCATTAAAACAAAATACACGATTTCACAAGTCGTTGAAAGACTGATTCACGACACTCTCTGTTTTCTGCATGTTAATCGTTACCTTCATACTATTTGTGTAAAAATGTGAGCTATCTGTGTCAAATTAGGCCCATTGCCGGTATGTTTTGTATTTTTAATGTCCGGAACTACCAAATATAAAATCAAGAATGTGTTGAAGGCGTCCACATAATATAAAGTAATACCTTAATCCAACAGTCAGCACTGTATTAATTCGAAAGAATAATTTAAATAAATCATACCTCTTGAATTAATTCTGACTCCAGTGGCACAACGTTAAATCTTGAGCATAATTGGATGCCACCGGACTATGAAAACAGGACCAATTTGCTTATATTATGTCCCTATTTACATACACATTTTAACGTGATTGGCAATGTTACTGAATATGGAATTATCCAGCGGGAAAAACCTAATCGAATACTTTAAACAAGATTATACTTGAACTCAAAATCTAGTAAACCTTTTCTTCACAACTTAGAATTATGAGCAAAATTTATCCATGTACGTGTTCTATTGTTATGTTATTGGCATATGAGCCATTGTACAAAGAACCTATGGTTATAAATATCGTAATTAGAGCAGGTTTTGGAATGAACAGCCATTAATAGTTGCTAAGTATAAGTAGAACATGTCGTTAACAATTTTGGAAATATGGTGTCAACAAACGCGATGTGTCTGGATATACATTTCAGTAGTCTGATTATAAACGCTGGGTGTATTTGATGTTTAACTATGTTATATTATTCATATTCAAGAAACAATCAACCAAATTCATACTGAACAAATCTATTCATAAATAGAGTAAGGAATATCAACACGCAAGCACACGGGCACACACAACGTTCTTGAAATGGATGAATGCATAACATAAAATAAACAAGTTCATTGGCTCAATAAAGACAACCTATGTAAACTGCAATTTCGTTTGATTCCTTGAAAGCAGATAATGTCAGTAGCAGAAATAATCTAGGAGATTAAAATTCATACTTGACTGATTTGGCTCTTTGCATCTCTGCCGTACGTTGGCACCTGCAAAAATATAATTGTCTAATCGTTAAAAAGCTGATGAAGGTATGAATTGCTCATTTTATTCATTAAAAAATGTACACATTAAGTCGTCTAGATCATTTCGAAATCTTAACTTTCAGCAATTTAATCAAATTAGCCACAGTGGATTCTCTAATACCTAAACATGCCATAACATACAAAATGTACATTTCCATTTACATCAATATACGAACACGTCTCCTGTATAGGTGTGTAAGTGTGATTTTAACGTAGTGTTTAGCAACGTTTCAGTTATATCGTCTGCAGTGTGCCATGTAACATGAGTTCCCAGCCAGTCACATTATCCTGACACCAGGCTGGGCAGTTCTAACATTAACCTCATAATGCTATGCGCAAAACGAGGCAGCTGCTAGTACCTCTTTTGTAAGTATTTTATATGACTCGGCCGGGGATCAAACCATGTACCTTTCGCATCCCAGACGGACGCTCTAAACTCTAGGCCACCTGTATAAGAAGATCGCCCATATCTATCTATCTATCTATCTATCTATCTATCTATCTATCTATCTATCTATCTATCTATCTATCTATCTATCTATCTATCTATCTACCTACCTACCTACCTACCTACCTACCTACCTATCTATCTATCTATCTATCTATCTATCTATCTATCTATCTATCTATCTATCTATCTAGCTATCTATCTATCTTATCTATCTATCTATATATTCTCTCTGTCTGTATATATATATATATATATATATATATATATATATATATATATATATATATATATATATATATATATATATATATATATATATATGGGGCAAAATAAGTATCCATTGAGTGATTTTATAAAAAAACCCAGATCATAATATATTTATATATATACATATATGTGTGTTTGTGTTTATGTAACTGCTAGAAAATAATTTGGTTTTATTTGTAGATTTTTTTCCCCTTCATTACTGTAAAATGTGATGATTATCATTAGAGGAAATGTCGTACGTGCATATGTGTTATTTTAAGAATTTAAAGAATTTCAAATTGCATTGGTTACATAAGGAATCTTAAATTACATAACTACTATAAAGAGATGTTTATGAATGTGTTGACAGTTTAATGATAATATAACTGTTGGACAATATTTTGACAAGCGTCAGCCTTTCCCTCCTTGGACACGTCGGTGGTCAGGTGGTATCTTAGAAGACTTAAGATAAATTCTTGGAGATGATTTAGTATTGATGATCTGCTTGTTCTAACTTTTTTTGTCTGTATATACGTATTTCGGACTCAGCAAGTTGTTTATTCTTAGTTCTTGTATTATTATTGTAACATCAAGTCTGCAGACGTATTTAATGCTATTTTGAGATATTATGTAACAGGAAAAATCATTGTTCTGGATCATGCAATAGAAACAGACAGTGATTACTAAACTATATAGTTTTAGAACTATTGTGAAATATTCAAATTTATTGTGAACAACTTCATTTTTGACAGCAGCACAATTCCTGTCTGATAAATACATTTCTGGATCTGAAATGTATCCGGAACATTTAACTTTTCTGGATTGAGCATAATTGTCTAGTATTATTTCGAACTCGACTCATGATACTGCATGTTCGCCTTAAAATTTAATTTATGACATTGATAAATATGTTTTTTTCTGAGTTCTACAAACGTTTTGCTTTGATTATTTCTGTTACTTAGTTTATCAGTATATAGACCAAACATATTTTCTGAATCAATATGTATTTTAGCTGGTGATGTAAACATACTTTACTTTCTATTTCATTTTACTACGTTGATTGCCATGACAAAAAATGGCAGTAGTTAAATGTAACTCCACAAACGTATACAATGCAATAAAGATTTCTAGTACGACAAAGATTTGTCACAGCCTATGTGTCATTAGAAACAGGTAAACAAGTCATTGTACTTTTTCAATAAACTTGTAGGTCAAGTTTGCTTTTCATGTCCTTTTAGCTTTATTGTGTCAACGCAATAGTTTACGAAAGTTAGTGAAATTAGAGGAATGTTTACAAGAAAACCTCCATTAATGAAACATTGCACACCTATATATATAGTACAACAACGGAACCGTGAACTGCACATTATATACCTACCCTATGTTTAATATTTGTTGATGTATATATATATATATATATATATATATATATATATATATGGTTGCGATAGCTACCAAACTGTGTGTATATGTATGCATATTACATGCTGCATTGAAAAACTGTCATAATTAAGAATGACAAATTTAATTTTGGTTTCTCATGAATACTTGTGCCAAAATTTGAAACACTAGAAACACCAGCACTATACACTTTCTCGGAGCTTTTACATGACTTGTTTGCTTAAAAAAGTTCAAAAGAACTTCATCTATAAATTTGATATAGATGTGTTGCAAGTATCGACCATCAATGATTTGACTTGATATCAATCAGATCACAATTATTATTCACGTTTAGCAGCCACTAATGTAGTCCCAGTCTAAGTTAGCATACATTTTATTCTTTTGTTTTCATGTTATACGAGAATTAGGTGGACAGTTCAGTACTGATAAACAAATGTAGCAAGTATATAGGAAACTAATAATATTTTTCCTGGTATACTGCTATTCTATGCTAATGACACAAGAACGCGTGCGTATGTTATTCCTGTACACTTATATCTATTGTTGTATACAGTGATGGTTTTGAATTATATATATATATATATATATATATATATATATATATATATATATATATATATATATATATATATATATATATATATATAAACACAAAGTCTATATATTATACTGGAACTATTATGAATTATTTAAAGTTATTCTGGACAACTCCATTGTATAGAATGCATGCAGGTACATAAGAAAACAAGAGCGCTTATTCAAGTAATAGCTGTTTCTGCTCACACTGTTTCTGTTACCGCTCCAGTTTGATTAATATTTTCGATTATTCGGAAGATTCTATATACCAACGTTACTACTATCAGGTTTGCATTATATCATTTGTGTCCATGTTATGTCGGACAAGTACAATTCGTATGCTGAAGTGTTTGTCAAAGTGTGAGCCTTATATGTCCTCAGATTATTGGCTTTTCCTACTATTTGATAAGGGTGACAAGATCGACAATGTTTACACGCTTTGCTTTAAGGATTTATCTAACAAAGTGATTCAATATTTTCAGCTAAGATGTGCTGGCTCATGAATGATGGGTATGGAGAGACTGCAATGGCAAAGCATTAAATTCTTGTCTATATAATTCCGGAACGCCCCTTACGAAGCCCAGGGGCTCACGTGTCACCACAAATTATCTAAGGTGGTCTGCACACTCGGACTTGTGTGCTTCTCCGCTAATAACGCTCTGAAACAAACCGGTGATTCAGAATATGGTTTGTGTTCGACAATGATTAATTGTCGTGTATCATCGTTAATACAATAGAAAGACTGCTTGTTATCAACATCTATCGATTGATCAATACATGGGACAAAAGTAACGTCCTCAAATGACTGGCCAATCATTATCAAGAGCTATTTAGCCATAGCTGTTATTTGACCAAGCAGGATACATATCAGGGATTTCCTTCTATAACAATTTAACAGTATTCAGCTTGGCATAATGACCGTAAACAATATTAAAGTATTGCTTTAAATGCCAAACATTGACGTTTGTCTATTTGAAATTAGATGATCTGGGATAAGTCTGCTTTTGATTTTTCTTGTTTTGAACATATAACAATCAGAAATCATCACGTATCCTGATTATATTTTGAAAGTAGTATTATGCGACTAATAAAAATTTTACGTGCCAAATTCTTGAGCAAAATAAGAATATATAAATGGATCGTTATGAGCAGCATTGTTCACGTCTTGACATCATTATGTGTGTAATTCGTCAACTCTTTACCTAATATGAGCTGTCTCAAGTTTTCATAATCTTAACCTTCCTGGATGAACACCACCTATCAAATAATTGTTTTCTCTTGCAACGTCGACATCAGTTTTCCAGGTTCTTTCCTATAATTCCCAAACCTACGGTGATATGCCCTAGGTAAGGTCACATAGCATTTCAAGGGAGATTCCTTAATCACATCATATCAATCTTATAAAATCCAATCCTCATTTAGGTATTTGAAGTTTGCAGCACTTTTTTCAGAGTAAGAAAGAAATTATCTACGTCGGTTTCCTTTAGAAGGGCATTAACATAATATGTTCGATAATTACAGAGCCTAATCTTGAGTGTAAAGAGGTGCGTGCTTCGCATATCCATTCTATTTATTTTAACTTTAACTGCATTTTCCTTTTTAATGAATCATTTCCCCCTTTCTCTGACTCTTTTTCGACTTCTTACATTTTAACGTCCATAATTTTCTTCTGAAGCTAGCTGAAGGTTCTTAACTTTGAACTGCAAAATTAATTTCATATCCAAATACACACTAACTAATCAAATTAGAAAGCATATGTAACTCATGCTTGTTTGGATCTTTCCAGGATTAAATTTAATACAAACTGTCACATATTAAATGGTACTATGACAGCTAGACAGTTGCACTAAATATTTCGCAAATATTGGAAAATCAAAATCTTACATTAAAGATGTTACACGCTTGAATATATGTGAAATATTTGTATGTAAGTCAAGCATCTCTTTTGATTATACTAAGTAGCAGTGAAAGCGCATGTTTAGCAAAGTCATTTCAATGTGAATATTGCAAATAAACGTACACTATTCTGAATTTAGTATAACATAATCCTAATTGTTCTAATCAAAGTAATGAACATACAGAGTGTCCTGAATAAATTCAAGTATTAAATTGGCTAGTAGTCATGAAGTAGTTGATGTGCCAACAGTGGTGTTGTACCATAAGAATATAATCCAGGATGTGTTTGAATGTATTTACAATAATCCTAAAAAGTAAGTTAGTCAAAACTGTCAATAAAGCACACTGTGATCACAAGAGATATATTTCAAAAACGTTTCTATTGAAATTTAATGTGAATAAAAGAGTAAATATTTATACATACATAAATTAATAAAACAATAAATAATTTTAGTTGTATGAACATTATATCAAAATATATGGCATAAAAATACTAGGATATATGAGTCAGGCTCGCTTGTAGAATATTCTAAAATTGTATAACGAGCTTTACCTTGAACTAAAATATCACTAAACAACTTTGAGAAAATGATAAAGTCAGATAAGTGGTACTTAATTTGCCCTCTATCACGGACGAAAAGCAAACACACAAAATACTTTCAATATCTACTACACCATATTGATTATCCTTCCTTGACCACACCGGTATTGCGAATTAAAAACATAAATCAAGTCGACAAAGTGTTTTCTTGACATGAGTGTTATTTACGAAAGAAAGTTGTCCTATTTTGTCGAAACACGCTTTGAAAATGAGATATCAATATGGTGATTTTGTGAGGTCTTCAACATATTTTTCGTGCGATATATCAACTTTCACTCTGATGGATTGTTAGGCAGCATTGTGTCGTCAAAGTCGTATGAGGTATAAATGTACGTTTTACTTCTTTTGCACATAAAGGAAACAAAAATATATGACACCAAAAAAAAGCATTTTGAATTGTATCACTGGATTTAAAGTCTTCTAGTCCATAGCACGACTTGTTTACGTTTTCATACGATGTGCTTTATGTCTTATCATTTCGGTTTGGAAACCACTGTTCAATTGTAAGAGCTTACGCTTTTGATGTTAAACAATATTAGGTTAATATACATAGCATCGAGCTTCAAATTGCAATTTATGAAACTCATTATGCATGATTATTGTGTTTTATTTTGTTGGTCCAAACTAGTATATGTTTTGACAACAAAAAAACCCTCCTTTTAAATGAATGTGACCTTCTTAAAGTGTTTATGGTTTACAAAAGGTAAGTAGGCTTTTTTACATATGAAACGTTAAATTTACATAGATAATATGAATTTAAAATTTATGTAGACAATCATGTTTAGGCAGTACTGATTGCTTGATAACAAAACAATCGCATATTGTGCAATAACACATAATATAAATAAATAGTAATGATGAGATATCACGAAATAATAGGGAATACGTGCACATAATCAACTAATAACAAGTTCCTGACGTGTAGTAAGAGTACAATTTCTCCGTCAACAGAAGGATACGTTCAGCTTTCAAGCATATTATGTTAAATTGTCTATGGAACAGAGTACATTATTTCGTTACAATGTATATTTATTATCAACAACTAGTGTATGAAAAATACGAAAGGATAATATAAAGTTAAGAATGATCAGTATAAAATCTATAACGTTATAAAATCATGATACCTGCATATTTTAATACTGCTAAAAAGAGCGCATGAATCAATACAGATCTGTATGCAAACCACTAAACTTGCTTGTTTACTTTTAATGCTTTGTTGTGTTATTTGTTTGTTTTTCCCCTGTTAGTATTGTTGTCTTTATCGTTTAGTGACTTGGCATTGAATAAGCATAAATGGGAGTAATATCGAAAACAATATATTAGAAGTGTTAATCAGAACTCATTCCGTTTCGGTTTTATCTTGTTTGCTAAAACTACCAAAACCTATCTTCCCAATTATTCGATTAACAGGAAATACTTATATTGCTCACCCTAGCAAATCACCACACTCTTTCACACATATGTCCCGATCCCACACTTTCCTTTACTCAGTGATTTCCATTGTACATGTTATCTGTTTTGCCGCTATGACCGCATAGTTAGATGTATAAATTATGGACCAATAAGAGTAAAGGTGTGGACAGTCTTGATAGTTATGACCCTTGATGTTCTTCAAAGTGATCCCTTGGAATTGGCTAATATGATACTCTTTTCACATGTCTACAATGTACGTCGATTATAAAATATGAAATATATTCGTTGAATATCCACCCTACGGTTTAGGTGTTGTCTGAGTCAAAGACTACGAATAAGATCGAAGGAAATATTATAAATAGTAGCTTAGTATAACAAAGTTTAATTTCTGAGAATACAATTGTTTTCTCGATTTCTCAGTTTTTTATATTATTTTACTTTCTCTCACACCAATTAAGTTATAAAATACTTGTCGTTAGTATTAATGGACTTACCTCTTCATAACAAAATGCTGCAGTGAAATATTCCATGAAAAAGTAAGTTTTCTTAATACAAATTTTAACATCAATATCAAAGGCTGCTCAGTGAGAAACACTAATCTTCAGATTAGTTTTCACTGTCAGTGTGTCTCTAGAGGCTAATATATCTACTGTAGAGAAGGTTCGGTATAATATATAGTAACCGTCTGATTCATATGCGCTACATACACAATATTGAACAGCACTTATCTGGAACGTTGTCTAAAAATAAGAATGTGTTGTAAAAGTTTCCTTATAACCAGTGAAAAGCTAATAAAACTTAAAAGATTTATTATATGTTAGAAACATTTAACGAAACAAAATTGTATATCTAACCAACCAAGGAGGTGTACAAGGTCCAAAACGATTTAAAATCTATGCGCCACACAAATGTCTTGTCAGCAATCTGCGAACGAATGGTTGTCATCTTTCAATCTGCTCGTTTATTACACTTTATTAATTTGTACATTTATACAAGTATGCAGTCAACACATTTGATGTACAAATTTGGTAAAATAAATTAAGCGTACGATCATTACGGGTGCTTCCCTCTTTCATAGTAAACCTCGCTGATACGTCGATATAAAATTTATTTTAAACACTAAGTGTTTGTTGTATAATGAATTATTGCACTCCGTCAGGCCCTGAGAACATGTAATATAACGGTTCCAAGAAGCCACTAAAATTACTTTCATAATGATGTAGTTCCTGTGCTATATATGAAAAAAAATGTATTTGCTCACTCCAGCTCTCACATAAAACTGATAAACATTAACCAACGTTTACTGCTAGAAAGAAGCTATCTCTTTGTCTTAGTTCTAGAATTTGCATGTGTAGAGATCTAAATCATATCATTGATGCTTAAATATGAATATTTATTAATATAGTTTGTTCTGTTCTTCTTGGCTGATTTATATTTAGTCACAAGTTCCACAAGAGGCAACACTCAAGTTATGCTGTTGTCCATACCGTTTCTCATGTTTACCATACATACAATGTGTCTAATGTACAAAGTTTATTTGGTACGATATTACATTAATTGGTTAAAATTGCAATATATTCCAGTGTAAATGCGTTAAATACATTCAACCTAAACTTGAATCATATTACTGCTTAAAATGTATATTTCGTTATATGCTTTTTTCATTACATCATTGGTCCTTACCATCATCATCTGAATCAAACTCTGGTCCGCTTGTTTTGAGATTCCGTCTAGCAATTCGTATTAAGTGAGAAAAAAGATTACATTTGTATTATTCATTTCTTTACTGCAACTAGGAGCTAGAGAATGTACTAGCACTAGCTTGACGGCCATATGGATTAAAACAATATAAACTTCCTGTCCTTTTTAGTTTTATACATAGTTTGTTTTTGATTGAATGTACTAATATTTACATGCCTTTTTAAAGTCCTTAAATAATATGTTTTGAGTAAAATATATGGAATAGATATTACTTAAATTTAATCAAATTTAATCATAATTTATATGTTAATTGGTAGTACGAGAAATGAAATATTACTTACATCGTCTGCAATACTTCAGGATGGTTATCACAATTATCACAATTATCACAATTATCACCAGAGGGACAGAAATAGCCAAGATTATGTCAACAACCTTCTTCACATCCATTGTCTCCAACGATACTGGTGTGGTGTTAGATGTAACTAAAGGCAATAAAATGTAATTAGTTCAGTGTATAAATACACTAAATTATTACTTTAACTTGTAATCCGAACTGGATTATAACAGACAATATCGTATTTTAATCCAAAAACAAAATGTACTTTATATCTGATGAATGTGGCTTGCTCTATCGGTGACTCTAACGAAGTAATTTCCAAAATTAATGTTTCATTACCAGTCAGAAATGTGTTTTTTAAAATTAATTTAAGAACCTAATTGTGTTAGGTATTTAATGTCGTTATAATGACATTCCCTTCTTACTTCCAGTGCCCTCTGTAATCTACAGATGCATTTTTAATAAGTCTTTCTAATGATTGTATCTTTTAGATATTGTAAATTATAGGGGATTTAGATTTGTGTTGTTTTCTTTAATTATGTTATGTATTTGTCCAACATCTTAAGAATTAACAATTCCAGTTTGTCTCTTTTATTATGAATTGATCATCGGAAAAGAACTAATTTAACAAAGCGTTGTCTCATATAGATCAGGAGTTGGAGCATAGACTTAGATAATTGTGATGTTAAAGGGGGATGCTTTCAGACGAATAGAGATGATTCTGCTAAATATGGAGCGACATTCAAGAACAGATCCCTTGATGGCTTTGTTTACAAGGAAGCCTACTCCATTTATGGACTTGTCCAACTCTCCACTATAGTATAATATATGACCATCTTCAGTTTGTTGTTCTCTTATGACTTTCCATCCTACTTCACAGAGCCCCTGTATGTGCCACGTGTAGTGTTCCATCTCATGTGTCAACTCTTGGAGTCCTCCAGTTTGCGCCAGAGTTCTAATGTTCCAGGTGGCGATGGCATCGATGTCTCTCTCTGATTTTATGCAAAGTACCAGTAGCACACTTTTCACTTCCGTCCTGGTGGAAAACGGCTTGGCGCGGTCCTTGTTGATCCGGGTGACGACCGATCCGGTATGATAGCTTCAGATTTGTCCAGCAATTTCAGCGCGTCTTAGGCAAAAGTCGTCTGCCGGAGCCCATCCCTCTCCAAACCAAGGAGTTGCCAGAAGGGGATGTATTACATCGTCCAACTGTCTTAGGGTCTCCACTCCTGATTTTCTTTTAGGGTTTACTCCCTTAGCCTTTGGCTACCGAAGGCCAACCTGCAAGGCAGCAGGACAGGCGTGTATGGGCGGGTACGTCTATTTCCCGAACATATGGAGCATCTGCCACTGCCCATTGAAATAGAGAAGTTCCACAACATACTTCAAGGTATAATAAACATGGTAAGTAAAAAAGACATCCTTATTATCCAAGGACACTGGAATGCCAAAGCTGGCAAAGATGCTATAAAATACTGGAATGATCATCATCACAATTATCCAAGTCTATGCTCCAACTACTGATCATGATGATGAAGAAATAGAGGAGTTCTACAACAAACGTCAAGGTATAATAAACATGGTAAGTAAAAAAGACATCCTGTATTATCCAAGGAGACTGGAATGCCAAAGTTGGCAAAGATGCTTTAAAGACTGGGATGATCATTGTGGACCTTCTTGCAATGGGCTTACCAATGAAAGAGGGAGACGGCTGCTCGAGTTCGCAAGCTACATCAACTTGATACTAGCCAACACCCTGGGTCAACATAAAGCTTCCCGGTGCTGGATATGGCATGCACCAAATGGAACCCATAATAACCAGATCGACTACATACTAGTTAAAAAATGGTACCGGTCTGGCATCAATAGAGAAAAACCAAGAACGTTTCCAGGTGTTGATGTTGGGAGTGATCACGACCTCGTCTGTATGAACGTCCGAGTGAGGTTGAAGAAAATTAACAAGCCAAAGAAAATCAGGCTCAAATTCAACCTTGAACAACTTAAGGACACTAAGATCTGCAAGTCATTCCAAGCCACAATTTGAGGAAAATTTGCTCCACTCCTTGTGATGGATGTTGATGTTAAAGTAATGCAGACACTTTCAACACAGTAATGACAACAGTTACCAAAGACATCATTGGCCTCCATAGCCCAAAGAAAAAACCCTGGGTTACAGAAGAGATTCTGAATCTGTGTGATGCCCGAAGAGACCTAAAAAAACCAGACACACAACAGGGACAATGGAATATAGAGAAATAAACAAGAATGTCAGAAAAAAATTGAAGAAAGCAAAAGAAGATTGGACTGGAAAACAGTGCACAGAAATAGAGAGCAGTCTGATAAAGAATAACAGCAAAACGGCATTCCAAATTGTGAAAGACCTCACCAGAAAGAAGCAACCAAGAGTCAGTACCATTCAAGATGAAAATAGAAAATGCCTCACAGAAACATGTGACGTTGCAGAAATATTGTAAAGAACTCTACAACCATCCGTTCTCAGGAGACCCAGAGGTGCTTGAAGTTCCAAACTCCACAAATAATGATGATTTCCCCATTCTCAAAGCAGAGGTGGAGTCAGCAATAAGAGCAGTGAAGAATGGAAAGGCAGCTGGAGTAGACAACATTCCAGCTGAACTTATCAAGAATGGTGGGGAATCAGTGATAGAATTACTAACAAACATCTGCAACAAGATCTGGCAGACAGGCGAATGTCCAACACAGTGGACCCAGTCGCTAATTATAACACTCCCCAATAAAGGCAATCTCCAGCTGTGCCAACATTACAGAACTATCAGTTTGATCAGCCATGCTAGTAAGGTGATGCTGAAGATCATCTTGAACAGACTGAACCCACAAGCAGAAGAAATAATCGCTGAAGAACAGGCTGGGTTCCGTAGTGGAAGAAGGACAACAGAAACAATTTTCAATCTTAAGGTTCTGTGTGAATAGTACTCACAAAATCAACAAGGCATCTATCATGTGTTCATAGATTTCAAAAATGCTTTTGATGGAGTGTGGCATGAGGCATTGTGGGCCACAATGAAGAAGTACAACATGAGTCAAAAGTTGACCAACACCATCAAGCAGCTGTACTCCAAGGCAACCAGTGCAGTAATTGCTCAAGGTTCTGTGGGGGACTGGTTCAAGACTACAGTTGGAGTACGGCAAGGCTGTCTCCTGTCACACACGTTTTTCAACATCTACTTAGAGCGCATCATGAGCGAAGCCCTGGAAAACCACTATGGGACAGTCAGCACTGGAGGGCGTAACATCACCAACCTCCGCTTTGCAGACGACATTGATGGACTGGCAGGCAGTTAAGATGAGCTTGCCACCTTAGTGAAGAACATGGATAAAATATCTTCCAGATTTGACAGGGAGATAAGCGCCGAGACGACAAAGCTGATGACAAACAGTGGCAAACAAATCTCAACCAAGATTAAAGTCAGAGGACAGGAACTGGAAACAGTGGGCCAATTCAAATATCTTGGTTCCATAATCACGGAAGAGGGACCAAGAACAGAAATTTTGTCACGAGCAGCACAAACAACGGCAGCTATGTCAAAGCTAAGACCCATCTGGAGAGACAAGAACATCTGTTTGAAAATTAAAATCAGACTATTGTGAGCACTAGTCATCTCAATCTTTCTGTATTCATGTGAGGCCTGGACCCTGACAGCAGAATTACAACGAAGAATTCAGGCACTTGAAATGAGATGCTACAGAACCATCCTTGGCATCTCTTACATGGACCACATCAGAATGAAGAAGGGCGCAACACCATCAGGCACAAAGTAGGCCATTATGAAGACCTCCTCACTATTGTCAAAAAGAGAAAGCTGAAATGGTATGACCATGTCACTAGAGCCAACAGTCTATCCACAACAGTTCTGCAGGGTAGTGTCCAAGGTGGTAGAAGGAGAGGTAGACAGAGAAAAAAGTGGAGTGACAACATCACAGAATGGACCAGGAAATGTTTTTCAGAGAAGCAGGCATTGGCACATGATTGAGTCAAGTGGAGGGAACTGGTCAGATGTTCAGCAGCACAGTGCCTCAACGACCACACTAGGTCAAGAGACTGATGATGATGATGATGATGATGATGATGACGATGATGCTGATGTCTCATATAGACCAGTTTATCATATATCGAGCTGCATTTTTTTCCAGGCACTTGGTTTAATGTACAATAGATGTTGTTGTTGAGAGAATATCATTGTAACCATTTTGAAGCAATACGGCAACGTCTACTGGTGGAGGTAATGGTCTTGCACTTTGTATTCTTTGTCTTGTTTCCTTAGTATTTTACTTTCATTTTACTTCAAGTTGTTAAAAATGTTACTCGCCTTTAGTAGATACAAATTATTGTAATGCAGGTGTTTGATTTGATAAATATCTTATAACTAAAATCGGTAAATTTGGATGGCCATATCTATTTGGAAGGCCATATATCTATTTAATATTTGTTTTTCTTCGATATTGTGGTAATTGTCATTATAGATTTTGTATTATATGAGGTACCGTTATATTTGTTTCTTGTTCTCATTTGATATTTCAGAAGGTATATGTAATGATTGTGTCTGTCAGTAAAGTAAGAATGAACATCTTTGAATCGACTTCTTTGCTTAATTACGTGTGAAACGCGCGTGGGACTAGGGGCTTATAGCTCATAGTTCATATCTCGTTCCACCCATCCACCACACAAGACGAAGACACCGAGTCATAAAAGAAACATCACTGTCAACCCCATAACATATCCATATATACACCCATCTGAGAGTAAAAGACAAATATATGCAAGTACCTGATACTGACCACCAGATCTTTATCCTTTACAATGACATATCATTAGGAGCATAACATGAAATTAATATGATCGTTACACATTAACCGGAAGTACACTTACTGTACCTACAAATTTGAATGTATGTGTAACTGGCTTTAAGACACGGTCTGTGAAAGAATCTAAATAGCAATTGTTTTCTAAGCATCATACATAGTTTGTACTTCTTTAAATGTCAGGACATGCAACCATTACCCCATCCTGACCTGTGAAAAAGACTATTTTAATCTGAATAGATATAATTATCAATTTGTCGTGAGTATCGCAAGAGAGATAAAAGCTAAAATTTGTTTGGGTAACAAAGACGCCGAAAACAAGTGTTACAATAACGAGCACGCGAAAGTATCCAAGTTGTCAATATGCAAAGAAACATATGTATTACTTTATGTCCTACTATTGACTTTCAAATCTTCAGAAACCTATCATAGTTTTAAGGATGACTTTACTTCAAAAAGGAATGCAAGAACGATGTATGTATAATAATTGTTGTCACTATTTGTATGATCGTTTGTAAACAGGCACTGATGATTTGCAGTTTTAAATTGATTAAAGGAATGTATTACATGTATCATGGAAAACAAACAGCTCATCAAAATACGCCATGGTCGAGATATTTCATTACAAAGCAATATAAAATGTTAAGCCATTTTTAAAGGTTTTCAATATTCCCAACCGGTTATCATTGATGACATGTCATCAGTTAACATTCTGTTCAATGTTATGGTTCTTACATTGTTACATACGCATAGTGCAATAAAATGCCTATTAGCCAGTATTTATATTCGTTTATAATAATTGCTGGCACTTTAACATTTTGTTACAAATCATCTCCTGAACAAAATTGATCTAAACAAAAAAAAAATCCGAAACAATGTAGTAATTCAAGATGTTGATGACATTAAAAGGGTAGAGTTTCTAATATGGATGCTTAATAAGTATGGCCTAACTAAGTAACAGAATACAAGTAAAATGCCTTACTTCCTCCTTTATTGAAGGTGGAACAATGGTCCAGCGACGTTGAGTTTCTCGCACATTTTAGGGCCGGACTCACAATACAGGCATAACATGTACAAGCATCCTTTTCTGATGAAACTTTTAGTACTGATTCATTCTGTAAATGGACATTAATTAAACAATAGAATTGTCAAATTATTGGACCGCTTCGAATAAATTAAACAACATGCATTCATTTTGACAATTTACATAATGTGTCTCCTCGGTAAATTATATAATCGCTACTATGTGTTTGGTATGCTTTTCTCTCTTGATTTCTATATAGTACTTCGTTTTGTATGTTAAAATTTATTTTTCGTTTTCATCTGTATCAAGTTGTACACTGAATAAATCTCTAAATCTAACATTCAGAGTATGCTCCTTTCAAACATTGTATGTTTACTTTAATCTTGTTTTGTATCAAGTCATCAACAAAATATGGCTTGAATAACGCAATCTTATCGAAAGAAGGCACTAAGATATTAATAAGTTTAGTTTAATCTATGTAGTTTCAAATTCAGTGGGTAATATAATAGTCTTTGTGTCAAAATTGATGGAATATATGATAAAAAGAATCTAAAGAGCTCATTAATATTAAATATATTGAATGGAATTTCGAATTTTTTATGCAACGTTTAATGAGTATGGAATATTCCTTAGCCTAACGTGGACTTGAAAACACAGTACACTAGCAAACAGCTATGTCTCATACCAGCCGGGACTTGATTTCCCAGCCATGCCGATATTTTCCATATGTGTTGATGTTTGTTGCTGTTTCGTTCCCTTGTAATGACAAGTTTTTAAATTCCGTTCAAATTAAAAAAAGTAAAATGTATGCACAATAGCTGCTGGCAACAACAAAGATTGATCTTAGGGAGTGTGGATCGTTTTGGAACACAGTCAGATTAAGTAAACATCATTATAATTAGCGTACAGCGAATGAATGTTTGCAAATGTTGAAATTGAGGTTAGGAATATTCTAAACATGACAATAAGGAAAAGGTTTTTTGAAGATAGCCAAAATGGTAAGTTCAGTTTTGCACTCTGATAAATCCTAGGCAAACATGACTTTCAAACCTTCGGCAAACTAATATCAAATGTTCAGAGGTTTAAGAGGTTTAAGAGTTGCAGTTAACTGAAAGAATGTTTTTATTTATAAGCTACAGTCTTGTCATAATAATCACACTCATCTAGTAACTGAGGGGTCATTCAATCTCCTTGCATTTAAAAGTGAAACGTTACAACTAATATTTCACGTATATAAGATAACAAAGAAACGTTCGATCATTCGATTTCTTTTTCTAAATAATTGTAAACCTATGGTGGGTGTTTCGCAAAATGATAAATAACAAAGAGATGACATATTTATTATCACAAAATTCTTTTGTCAATAATGAATACAGTTAAGATTAGTATAGTAAATACAATCATTGCAACGTGGATAACACTGAATTTATCTAAACTACATACCGATTTTTACCTTTCTCGATTTCAATATTAATCGAACAACATAATTAGCGAGAAGAATTTGAGACATCTATTAGACAAACACGCAGAGGCACACACACGAACACACGCGCGCAACAAACATAGCAATGACAATATTTACTATACAGGTGCTGAAATGCATTGGAAAAAGTTCAAATGGAAACGTATTTCACAAGGAAAATTTTCATAAATCATTTCGATCTCAAATAATTATTTTATAGTCTCTAGATCTTTTCCCCTTGCTGTGTTCATATAATGTATTAGCAAGTGCTCTGTAAAGAGACTTATAAAGTATAATTTAATAATATATTAGATCGTAACTGTTTCACTATGCTGCTCAGCGCCATGGCTCAAAATATATGTTCAATATATTATTACGAATCGATGGTCTTAATTTAAGTTATAGAAAAGAGTAAAAAGCAACAAGCTTTGTAATATTCAGTAAATAATTTAGTTCCTTAAAATACAACGTAAAAAGGAACTTACGGTGTTGCAAACAATAATAAAATGACAGAAACAATTTGTAATGACTAAACTTCTTTTAAAAGCGTTAGCAGAAATTCAAAGATGGAAGTGCTGACATTCATGTGTTTTCCTGTCTAGCAGTGACGTACTAACATTATCTTGCTGGATCAAAATCATACTATCCAAGAATTAAATACGCATATGAAATTTCACTATAAATTCAGGTTTATATAGACAAATGGCATTAACTATTGTCCACTACATCCCTTTGCAACATATTGGTAGTGACAGCTTTAAACGTCTTCTTGAACTGTCATTTTTTACACTGATTCTCAAATTCCACTGGATATTGGTACACCCATCAATTGAGGATTTTGTTTTATTTTGAATGAATTAAGGATTATTGGGTGGAATATATACTTTTAATAACATTGTGACGATAATTACTTCAAACAATTTTATGCACCACAACTTTCTGTATTCTCAGACGGCTACATAATAATAGACTGTTCCTGAAGGTATGTGCATACAGATTTTGAATGGATCAAAACTGTGAAAGTGGCTGTCTCTGGCATTCTTAAGGCAGCCAACACATTCATTTTATGTTTCTTTTCTTACATTTTCATTTCAGAGTTAACTATGATGACTATGTTTGCTAGATGAAAGAATCAAGGTGGGCAATAAATATAAAATGTCAATATATTCAAGACCGAAAGCAGAATCAAACGCCAGAAGTTTTTCATGAATATTATGAAAAAAAATTTGTTTTTAAACTTTTCGTTACATTTCGTCGCATATGGAATACACAGTGCGTGCATATAGTTTTATAAGCACTGAAGTTAAAAAAGTTTAATAAAGTTACTCCTATAATTATATCCAACTCCTAAAATTATTTCTTGATGTTTATGATTTGAAAATAACATCACACTCTAGTTACTTAAAAAGCCAACAAAACGAAACATGTCGCGTTGTACAGCGAACACAATTAAGCAGATTGACGAAAATGTACAATCGTTGTCAGCTGAACGATTCTTAAACTTCAAATGCTACATGAATTGTCTTTTGAATAAACTCATTATCACACATTACGAAACTCTAGTTCTTTTCTCTAAGAACTTCTTTTACTTAAGCCAAATGGACGATTTAGCACTTTTTAAATGAGAAATAATACTGAATCTTCCCAGGTAGCCATGGACAATCAGGGTATAACGAATTAACCAATATATATATATATATATATATATATATATATATATATATAGAGAGAGAGAGAGAGAGAGAGAGAGAGATAGAGAGATAGATAGATAGATATAATGGTTTGTTAAATAGAGGGTACATTTGAGGGAGAACGCATCAGTTCACCTACACTATAAGAAACGCCACAACAGTCTCTCCAGTAATGAGTCGCTGGAGGTTTGCCACAAACGCTGTAATTCACAGAGGCATATAGACTGTTTCCAAGTTGACATATTGTTGGCCTGCATTCATTCTTTGGTAATTCTGTCAATTTTAGTCAAAAGATATTCTTGTTAAAAATATTGTTATATTAAAATGTTCATGTCATCAAAATTTTCTGTTCTTCAAAGCATGGTATTTATTTTCTTAGTATGTGGTAGTTTTTTAGTAATTATAATTAATGAGGCTACAGGAAATTGTCTCTTTCATCTTGATTCCTATTACAGTCTTGGAAAAGAGTTGATTCACGTTCCATTGTTTACTACCATATAATGCAATCAAAAGACGTCCTACTACATTGAATACATTTAAATTGTTTGATCTTGATTGCGCATGTTTCGATACACACACACTCACACACAAATATATATATATATATATATATATATATATATATATATATATATATATATATATATATATATATATATATATATATATATATGTATGTATGTATGTATATATATAATGCTAACCCTAGTTGCTGTTAATTGGTCGCATACTCTGCTCTGCACGTGTATGTGTGTGAATATGTTTTATAACGTAGCTTTAGCACTTCTTCAGTCTTATCGCTACGATGTTTGCAGTGTGGCAAATTATAGGCATGTCTAGCACTGGGGCATAATGCCACACACATGCAGCATAATGTCACACCCAGTCACGTTATGCTTACACCAGGCCGATCAGTTCCAACACTAGCATATTAATGCTGAGCGCCTAGCGAGAAAGCTGTCAGTACTATTTTTGTAAGTTTTTGGTATGACTCAGCCGGGGTTCAGGCCCACGAACACACACGCCATATAAGCCAACATTGATAGAAATAAATGGTGCGAAAAAAACGATTTTTTCGTCAGTACATAATGCATTTTGTGGGGTTTTGAACAGACAAAAAGCATACTTGTATCGATTTCGTTTCAAGACCTGCAAATAGCAAAAGAATTAGCAAATGTAGTATTATATTCATATTGTTAATATAAGTTAATTCCCAGTGACTTGTCATGATCCCATATATTACAGTCCAACTAAAGACAGATTCGGATGTATGGAAAGGCTGGGTATGATGTCATTTTTAGAATAGCTTTGTTTATTAACGACAGGGGATGATGCAAACAGTTTCTTACTCAAGATGTAGTCGATGAAATTATCAAATACTCATATAACTAGAAGCAAAAAGTATTATTAAGTTATAACAATGTTAAGGACATTTAAATTTTGATCAATATGTGTTGCCTTTTATTGTCATATATGATTTGCCTTCTATACTATACCACAAAACTAAGTGCCTTTTTTTAAAGAATTTCACAGCTTGTTATAGTATGATACGTTTCAGGACAGGATGTATCTTGGCGCACAGTACACTTCGTACTCATGCTGGAAAATTGAGATATATAGAATATTCTTATAAGAAGGTTCTTCACATAGAGATGCATTTAGAATTGTGTACTCGTTCATGTGAAAGAAGAAAGCCGCGGTTATTTTCACTGCAAAGTATGTTCGTACAAGACATACACACGCAGACAACACAAAGTCATGCACTACTTTGATCTTGAAATACATCGTGCTTTTAATCGGTATATTGCAACGAAAGTATGGAAATGTGGTGGGGCTACAATAATATTATTTAATACTCACCCATCACATATATTTGCTCTTCGTATGTCATATTCAATGTATCTTCTTTTCTCATCATGTATTTCCCCTCATCCCAAGGGTGAACGTTATATATCAGGATAGTTCCACTTGTGTTAAAATATACCTTATTTTCGTACTCTGGTAGAAGGGACGAATTTAGGGTGCAATTCCGCAATGTCCAATTGGCAATCTGTGTAATTATGTCGCCATGTAAGTAAAGATAAACAACTGCGTTGCAACTGTTGAAGTTACTCATTTTAAATAGCTGAACGGAATCCCCAGGGCAAACAAATTTCGATGTAATACCTGTACCTGAAATTGTCGAGTGCGAGCAATTTATCCAGTATAAATAATATATAATGAAGCGTATATCTCCCATTTCCTGTAATAATATATATTACTAAATATAGTAAGGGCTGTAAATATAATATATATATATATATATATATATATATATATATATATATATATATATATATATATATATATATATATATCACTAGATCAATGGAAATTCTGAGTATGGCCAAATAAATCGCTAACAGTGACTGTATAGGACATCAAACTCCACCGGTCGTCATGTCACTTCTGAAATGAGGTAGGAATTATTCTGGGTAATAGCAAATCCGATGGCACTAATGGAGTAAATTGAAAACTTTATGTAGTCATACGATCACAGAAAGCGAAAGAAATTATCAGCTTGCACAAATAATTGCTGAAACATTAAATCAAAAACTGAAACAAGAATACACTGACAACCCGGAGACAAACATTATAACGTGTATTCTCAAATAGAGTCGCAATCAATTGAAGGAAAAGACACATAAGTTGCAACACTATGTTACTAAATATATTAAGGGATGTAAATTATCTGTTATGTTATACGTATATCATTATGTTATACGTATATCAGTCACTACAACTAACCTTCATCGATACAATGACACAACGTAAAGTTTAAATGATCACATGGTGCGGTATCAAACGATAAGCTGGCTTTTTACAGTCCCGGCAAACAGTAATAACAAATAACAATGTCACCGTGGAATTACGGGTTATATAAAAATATCTTGTTAAAAGGAACGCATGTAAATAGACTGGTAATCTCCATGAAATTACAGAATAATAGCAGAATTGTAAAAGGCAGTGCTCACGATGGACGACAAGAGAATGTGTCGTTCTGATGATGTAATCAAAAGATGGACTGCATTATACTGAACCACAACATATCAATCCGTGTGTATTTCCTGAAATAATCGCTGATATAATCTCACCTTAATGAAAAGGAGTGTTTATAAAGTTTAAGTACCAGACTTGATGTCAATGAAAGTCGAGGGTTAAAAGATCTCACACGAAAAGGTACAACTACCAATCAATATCATGGTCATGACAAATTGCTCGTCAAGATACGAAACCAGGACTTAGTTGGCGTTGATTGACTATGAAGAGACCAGGAGCCAGTGCAACCATTATGAATTGTGTAAAATTTGATTACAGCAGGCACAGCCCCAAACATAGAGATTCAACAGGCGTAGAATGTTTAAGAATAATACTTATATCCCAGAGAAATATGATAGAGTTTTCAGGACTAAATGAGTTATATTCACAAGACGACGTGCTAGCACCATGCGGATATCACGTTTTCTGATACCCTACCGATACCCAGAAAATTGCTAGGACTGTATAAAAATTAATATCATCTAAGGATGGACACATAATAAAGTTACTACCGAATGATGACTGGCGAATTTAATTTGAAATTGGCTCCTTAATGGAGGCACTAATGATTACGACAAATTAAATTCAGATGTAAGCTGGCGTTCATAAATATGTGAGTCTAAGAATTAGACAACGTATTATTGCCAAACATGGCGGCTCGTGTAATCGATACAAAATAAGACCTGAATCTTGAGATTATAAGTGCAAAACTTCGAGCACAATAATTCATTTTATAACAGATATAAAAGTGGTCCTCGTTTCCTGTCCTCTGAGTGGCGCACAGTCCTTTAACATGTCTTTAATTGGGGTTCACACACTTTAATATATTCACCAGATGCACGATGATTTATTGTGTTATAGCATTCTTGTCAGTTCCTGGCTTCTGACGTGACTGCGTGGTAAGAATGTACATCTTTGAATCAACTTCTTTGCTTAATTACGTGTGAAACACGTGTGGGACTAGGGGCGTATAGCTCATAGCTCATATCTCGTTCCACCCATCCACCACACAAGACGCAGACACCGAGTTATAAAAGAAACATTACTGTCAACCCCATAACATATACATATATCCACCCATCTGAGAGTAAAATACAAATATATGCAAGTACCTGATAATGACCACCAGATCTTTATCCTTTGCAGGGACATATCATTAGGATCATAACATGAAGCTAATAAGGTCGTTACACATTATCTGGAAGTACACTTACTGTACCTACAAAGTTGGATGTATGTGTAACTGGCTTTAGGACGCGGTCTGTGAAAGAATCTACATAACAATTGCTTTCTAAACATCATACAGTATAACTTGTACTTCTTTAAATGTCAGGACATGCAACCATTACCCCATCCTGACCTGTGAAAAAGACTATTTTAATCTAAATATATATAATCATCAATTTGTCGTGAGTATCGCAAGAGAGATAAAAGCTAAAATTTGTTTGGGAACAAAGACGCCGAAAACAAGTGTTACAATAACGAGCACGCGAACGTAACCAAGTTGTCAATGTGCAAAAGAGACATATTTATTACTTTATGTCCTACTATTGACTTTAAGATCTAAAGAAATCTATCTTAGTTTTCAGGATGACTTTACTTCAAAAAGGAATGCAAGAACGATGTATGTATAATAATGTTATCACTATTTGCATGATCTTTTGTAAACGGGCACTGATTATTTGCTGTTTTAAATTGATTAATGGAGTGTATTACATGTATCATGGAAAACAAATCGCTCATCAAAATACGCCATGGTCGAGGTTTTTCAGTACAAAGCAATATAAAATGTTAAGCCATTTTTCAAGGTTTTTAATATTTCCAACTAGTTATTATTGATGAAATGTCATCAGTTAACATTCTATTCCATGTTATGGTTCTTACATTGTTACATACGCATTTTGCAATAAAATGCCCATTAGCCAGTATTTATATTCGTTTATAATAATTGCTGACACTTTAACATTTTGTTACAAATCATCTCCTGAACAAAATTGATCTAAACAAAAAAAAAAACTCCAAAACAATGTAGTAATTCAAGATGTTGATGACATTAAAAGGGTAGAGTTTCTAATATGGATGCTTAATAAGTATGGCGTAACTAAGTAACAGAATACAAGTAAAATGCCTTACTTCCTCCTTTATTGAAGGTGGAACAATAGTCCAGCGACATTGAGTTTCTCGCACATTTTAGGGCCGGACTCACAATACAGGCATAACATGTACAAGCTTCCTTTACTGATGAAACGTTTAGTACTGATTCATTCTGTAAATGGACATTAATTAAACAATAGAATTGTCAAATTATTGGACCGCTTCGAATAAATTAAACAACATGCATTCATTTTGACAATTTACATGTGTCTCCTCGGTAAATTATATAATCGCTACTATGTGTTTGGTATGCTTTTCTCTCTTGATTTCTATATAGTACTTCGTTTTGTATGTTAAAATTTATTTTTCGTTTTCATCTGTATCAAGTTGTACACTGAATAAATCTCTAAATCTAACATTCAGAGTATGCTCCTTTCAAACATTGTATGTTTACTTTAATCTTGTTTTGTATCAAGTCATCAACAAAATATGGCTTGAATAACGCAATCGTATCGAAAGAAGGCACTAAGATATTAATAAGTTTAGTTTAATGTATGTAGTTTCAAATTCAATGGGTAA
>JAQISU010000122.1:11285000-11485000 GCA_029339505.1 Unio delphinus | reverse complement strand
ATATATATATATATATATATATATATATATATATATATATATATATATATATATATATATATATATATATATATATATATATATCACTAGATCAATGGAAATTCTGAGTATGGCCAAATAAATCGCTAACAGTGACTGTATAAAGATGGCGCAGTCTGAAAAGGACAACTGCAAGTCGGGTAGGGTGGGTATAGGACATCAAACTCCACCGGTCGTCATGTCACTTCTGAAATGAGGTAGGAAATATTCATGGTAATAGCAAATCCTATGGCACTAATGGAGTAAATTGAAAACTTTATGTAGTCATACGATCACAGAAAGCGAAAGAAATTATCAGCTTGCACAAATAATTGCTGAAACATTAAAAAAAAAACTGAAACAAGAATACACTGACAACCCGGACAAACAGAGTATTCTCAAATAGAGTCGCAATCAATTGAAGGATAAGATACATAAGTTGCAACACTATGTTACTCAATATATTAAGGGATGTAAAATATCTAACATTATGTTATACGTATATCAGTCACTGTAACTAACCTTCATCGATACAATGATACAACGAAAAAATTAAATTATCAAATGGTGTGGTATCTAACGATAAGCTGGCTTTTTACAGTCCCGGCAAACAGTAAATAACAAAAAAAGCAAAGTAACAGTGAAATTACGGTTTATAGAGAAATATCTAGTTAAAAGGAACGCATGTAATTAGACTGGTAATCTCCATGAAATTACAGAATAATAGCAGAATTGTAAAAGGCAGTGCTCACGATGGACGACAAGAGAATGTGTCGTTCTGATGATGTAATCAAAAGATGGACTGCATTATACTGAACCACAACATATCAATCCGTGTGTATTTCCTGAAATAATCGCTGATATAATCTCACCTTAATGAAAAGGAGTGTTTATAAAGTTTAAGTACCAGACTTGATGTCAATGAAAGTCGAGTGTTAAAAGATCTCACACGAAAAGGTACAACTACCAATCAATATCATGGTCATGACAAATTGCTCGTCAAGATACGAAACCAGGACTTAGTTAGCGTTGATTGACTATAAAGAGACCAGGAGCCAGTGCAACCATTATGAATTGTGTAAAATTTGATTACAGCAGGCACAGCCCCAAACATAGAGATTCAACAGGCGTAGTATGTTTAAGAATAATACTTACTACCCAGAGAAATATGCTGGAGTTTTCAGGACTAAATGAGTTATATTCACAAAACGACGTGCTAGCACCATGCGGATATCACGTTTTCTGTTACCCTACCGATACCCAGAAAATTGCTAGGACTACATAAAAATTAATATCATCTATGGATGGACACAGAATAAAGTTACTACCGAATGGTGACTGGCGAATTTAATTTGAAATTGGCTCCTTAATGGAGGCACTAATGATTACGACCAATTCAATTCAGATGTAAGCTGGCGTTCATAAATATATGAGTTTAAGAATCAGATAATGTATTATTGCAGCAACATGATAAGTGGCGACAAATATATATTAAGGACGATAATCTTTAAAACTTCAACTAAACGCCGCTAGCAATACCTCCACAGGCTGTTTTGCAAGGTACACATCCTGAGTCGTATGGTTGACCCAGACAATCACTTCATAGAAATGGGTACGTGAATTACACGGCGCAGAGTTTGCTAATAGACTGTGCATTGCGATGATCGTTGAAAGAAGAGGCGAAAGGCTGTGTTGTGACCGAAAAGCGAACACAAGAAATATGCAAGGGAGGGAGAGAGAGATTTAAATAAAGATATGTTTGGTACAGAATGAAGATCTCAAAGTAAATTTTGGGAAAATAAGTGCTAACTCGGTACCAGCATAGCATGGTATAAGATTAGAATGAAACAGGAAAGGCGTGGGCTGTTCACGATAGAACCAAAAGATACGGATGTTCTGCTGGGAATGTTAAATTTAAGTATAGAGAAACTGATCAGAATAACGGAAGCTAATGATCAGGAATTTAAAAGCAAGTTTCTTTTTTAATAGGTCTAACTGTTATTCAGGTTGTAGGACAATAAAGAAAAAAACGAGTAATCACTGTCAGTTTGTGCTGAAATTTAACACAATAGTAATACAAAAATCAATATGTTAAACTTGCCTTGTTTGCACTGAGAACGATCTCGTATATACAGATTAACGTGCTTAATTAAGCATGTGCTTGGAGCGCAAGTACTTGGATACCAATAAGTCAAAGAATACAACATAGGACGCCAAACAGGACTGGTTGAAAAAGGCCGTAATCAAACTAACATCAATATAAGAACCAGAGGGACGATCACGTTATATGCAGTCATTAAAGGCAATACAACGTATAGATTCATCACGTTCAGTGCAATTAGGGAGATCTTGCATTAATGAGACAACTATTACACCAGTCATGGTGGGGACTCTTGAAATAATAATTCACAAAGATACTGCTTGAAAAACCCGCAAGGATCAATCCCAACATTGTCTGTTCCAGAAATAATCACTCGACCAGGACAGCATAAATACTAATCAATATCTGGAAGATCGTGAGGTAATGGCAGTTTAATGACCTCAACTCTCTGATTCTGCCTCTCTCTGATCATATCCGATATTTTGACTTGTTCAGAATAGTATATTGGTCTTCATCATCTTCTCCATCAATATAACTGGAATATCTGTTTTATATATAAGAATGTTCAGCAAGATAAACTGAAAATTACGTTATATATATATATATATATATATATATATATATATATATATATATATATATATATATATATATATATATATATATATATATATATATATATATATGTATATATATATATATATATGTATATATATATATATATATATATATATATATATATATATATATATATATATATATATATATATATTAAAATAATGTACTTACACTGCAATAACAATCAGAAGGCGCCGTTTTCATAACATCAAACAGAATTAATTCTTTGGACGACTTCATTGACCAAACTTAATTTCATTCACAATTATAAATACTTAAGAAATATTTGTTGACCTTCAGTTTATTTTCATCTATATGGTTTTAAATTGCATTTGCATATATCTGTGTATATGTATGATTTTATACATCGACAGAAAGACAGCTTTGCAGGAGGTTTATTGTGCCATTAAGTGAATTAATGATGGTTGGAATTATTAAACTGTAATTCGTCCCAAATTCAAATTACTTTAGGTAATAGAGGATATAAAACTGTATTATATGCTATCTCAAAGTAATGTTTCTTCTTGCCTATACCTTCGCCGTGGACTCAATTATCACATTAATGCCAGTCATTCTGTCTTGACTAACCCTTCGCCGTAGACTCAATTATCTCATTAATCCAGTCATTCTGTCTTGACTAACCCTTCGCCATAGACTCAATTATCTTATTATTGCCAGTCATTCTGTGTTGGCTAAATGTTCTCCAAACATTCAAGTTAAAATGAGAGACACAAAGACAGGAAGACAGTCAGAGATGCACCGAGAGAGAGAGAGAGAGAGAGAGAGAGAGAGAGAGAGAGAGAGAGAGAGAGAGAGAGAGAAAGCGAACATGTCTTGCCCCCGCCCCACTTGCATGTTCAACATATAAATAAAGCGTTCATGAACTCATAACTATATTCTGAATGATATAATAGATCATATAAAATGTAGTTTAAAATTTATTACAAAGTAAATCAAGCTAAATTACTTACCTGTCAATATCTGTATCAGGAGAAACAAAGAGCAACATCTGCTGAATCCAGACATGATGTTTTATCTGAAAGGTACAACGGGTTCCTATTTAACTCCTGTAATAGTTTCTAACCTGTAAAATGTAATAACGAAGTGTTTATTACCAAATAATTTTACTTATGGTTGTAGGTGAATAATTACTTATGCATCATTAATATGTTTTGTTGCTGCATATATCATATGGTAAATTAACTCTTCTGCTATAATAAAATGTGTTTTGACTATCCACATTATCTACTTCGGAAAGCATATGCCAGATTTATAACTGTGATAAACAAATGCACATATGAATACACATATGCACATATGATAATGTAGGTCATGCCAGACATGCAGCTAAATGATTTCGTATCCTATTGAAACTGCAATGATATTTTATGTTATTTTAATACATACATTTTTACAATAATCATGTTAATCACATATAAAAGTAATAAGAGTAATTTAAAAACATTAAACAAAACCTGTGTCATTATAAAAAGGCAAATGTCTATAATTGATAATGTTGGAACATTAATTTGTACTTTTACATTATTATTATTTTTATGTAAATTAAAATATAACCGAGAACAATTCTCCCTTCTGTGATACCAAATTTTCCCTTGTCAAGAGTATAAATAGTTGGCTAACCTTTGATCACGTTTTTCAGTAATTGCCTCGGCATTTATTTTATTTAAAAATATTGTCTGTCCTATGTTTCAGATAACCTCAAAACTTATGCATATGTGTACTAGGTACCTCCATGTAACTTGCTATTTACGTGACGTTACATTTTCCTACATACACTTTCTTGTTGTCCGTTTTCTTTATCTTTTAAAAAAAATGAAACTATCAAATAAGTTTCTAATTCAAAATAATTAGTATAGCTATAAAGAGTGCACAAGAAATGAAAACTGCGAAAGACTTCATCTGTCAAGCAGCTATTGAGCGAACGTGTATGGACACACAACTAATCCTTTTCCTGGTAGGCTGAGTTCTCTATCAAATGGATTATATCAAGGCCTTTCTATGGCATAGGTCATCAAACATATTTCACCTGGTCTCTTGTATGCAATATCATAAAGAAATTGTTTTTCTTTTAAATTCTGAACTTTGTCGTTATATCTACGATGCTATGGGTTACACTGTTGAGAACGTTTCCGAATATTGATGTGCTTATACAATCACACTATAACAAATCGAAATGAAGAAAACCTCTAAGATAATAAACAATATTAACGTGCTCTATAATTTGTAGGATGTAGCAGAAGCAATAGCAGGGATACTACAGTACTGATGCTTGTCATTAAGGTAGAAGCAGTTAATGTAGTAACTGAACCAATACTAGAAGAACAAGTAGCGTTTGATATTGCAATTTTATAAAAACAAATTGTTGCCGCAGCTGTAGTTTCTGTTGTTTTGATGCATTTCTAGGTAGAAAGAGATTTGATATATATCTGAATCATCTTGAATATATCAATCGAATCAAGTAATTGTCCAAAAATGGAGGTCCAAACTTTGACGTTGAGTATGAAGATACAAATAAGCAACTGTTTTATTTCGTTCTACCATATTTGTCATATAATGACATTCAAAAATTGTTCCAAATATCAAACGCTCGTCAGCATCTACATATATAACCAATTTCTTTCTAATGGTATCGATATCCTTGACTTCGATGGTTCTAGCGGCTATATGAACATTCTACGAAAGCACGCGCAAACGAACAATACCAGATGCAGAGATGGCTCTTCTGGAATTTTACATAAATACGTCGTATATAACACAACTCTTTAAACTATGATATGTCTATGCTATCCTAGAATGTCTACAATCTTGAACAAATAGTCATTGTCTCATAAAAATGATTATAATTACATATCCCTCAAGTATATACTTTTTTGTACACACACACACACACACACACATATATATATATATATATATATATATATATATATATAGAGAGAGAGAGAGAGAGAGAGAGAGAGAGAGAGAGAGAGAGGATTGAACCAAACATTTACTATGCCGCCTTTTCGTTTTTGAGTCTTCTCCACACCACTTTTCGAAAGACATTTCATTATTTGTTTATTGACTTGATTATTGATGTATTGACTTATTTTTTTATATGTGGCAGAACATTGAACCCTGGATTATGTGCATGCATTAAATGCTTGCGTTCTTGGCTGATGTGTTTAAAACTTTTTAATAAACGTTTGTGAACTTTTAGATGATACCAAACAATAATAGCTAGTGTATATTTAACATTTGGATATACCATATATGTATTTGTTTTCAAAATATATAGTGCTTCCTAATGTTTAAATTCTGCAAAATATAAACTTTCTAACTCAAAATAATTTGACCAAATGATCAACATGTATTTTGTTTTCCACAGTACTCTTGAGACTCGGAGAAATCTGATTGCGAATATTGGGCCTGGGTAAGATTTTGTGTAGCTGTATATCTTGAACGTATAGTCAACAAATCAGCAGCTTTTTTTTAAATACGGCTGCAGACATGTTTGAAAACAAAATCCGGCTCCCAGCTATTTGCTTTGCGCAATAGCCCTACCACTGTATATGGAACTGCCAAGTATGTTATCGCTTTCATTTCGTAGTTCGCCTTTTGCGATGGAGATCCCCGTCCTGTTGTATATACACACCACAATTGTTTTTTGTTATATTAATCATATGTTTATTGTGACCTAGATGCCGGATTGTGTTCGTTGTGATCGAAAAATTTTAATAGACATACAATGTGTTTCTGAGAAAAAAGTGGAGTGATAACATCACAGAATGGACCAGGAAATGTTTTGCGGAGACACAGGCATTGGCACAGGATCGAGACAAGTGGAGGGAACTGGTCAGATGTTCATAAGAACAGTGCCTGTACGACCACACTAGGTTAAGAGATGAACAGGCGACGATGTCAATTTAACAATCGATTGTAGGTATCAAATCAGGCACACATACCACTTGAATAAAAGCTCCGGCCAGCTAGGGTGGATTGTAAATGGCATTATATACCTATACCATTGCATTTGGTTTGTTTTACATCAACAATATCAAGTTAATGCATATCGAAATGGTATTGAAATTAACAGTTAATGCAAAATTGCATCTGGAAAGGGATATATATCTACACTGCAACTTAAATATTTTTTTGTCTTGGATGACCACGTTACAAAAGATTTGCCAGAATGAAAATTTCGAACTTCACAATAAGTATTTTAACAAGTTAGCAAATTATTTACATATATAATACGAACCAATCAGAAGTTGTGTTATACCTGTCGCTGAATATGCACATCTTCTTCTCTAGAGCTAATGTAGAAAACAATATATTGTAAGATATTATTTATTCATTATTCATTTATTTATTTTGGAAGGAACAATTTACTTGATTTGCCTATTTACAAAAACATGATTTGTCTTTGCGCAACTACTTACATTTTTAAAAGGAGCTACGAGATAGTATTTGAAAAATATTGGACATTTTGTTATAACATGTTTATTTATTTGAACCAGTTAGCAAATGTATTGCCAATCGATAGGGTAAATAGCGTTCTATAACAAGAACTGCAAATGCACATGCATCGCACTGGAAACATGTAGATATGAGACATAATACACATGACAGTCACATAAAACTGTCAGAGAAAGCGAACAAGCCTGCTTTGATGAAAGAGCAAGCTGTACAATCCAAAAAGTGAATACACAATTGCATTTAGTACTGACATCATGAAACTAAGAACGCGTGTATGTGCATGTGAATCAATCTGAACGGGATGCCCTGATGTACTGTTAATTATTAAAGAATTATGTTGCACAGCGCACTAATATTCAGAACTTTTAAATGCACATAGCTGATTGCAAAGCAATAAATGCATGTTTAAGGCATGATCAAATACGGCTAAAGCTTTTTTTTTTTCATGTCGTACAGGCCCTCCTTAAATTCTCCATTTGTTGTTGAAGTAACAGCGGAGCGACAGTAACGATATTAGTCCTATACCCAATATTACCATGATCTGGTTTATGACAGCAAAACTTACAAAAGTAAAATATAAATCAACGTGTCTACTAAAACAATTTTTTAAAATCCTAAATAGTTTAGAAAGACCTTGTGAATTAAGGAGATACTTCACAAAGTAGGATTATGTGTGTATTGGTTGTTACGTACATATGCAGAATGATTGCATGGGTAACCTCAGTGATCAATTCGCCAGCCTGGATAATTCCGTTAACAACTCGTAACTATGATCACGTAAACGGTATGTACAAAATAATTAGCTTTGTTTGAATTTGCCTGATCTGTTTTTGCTTATAAGCAAACTAATCTATCTCTACGAATACGTGGGCGAATGTGAGAACCGACAGGCCTTCTGTTCGTCTGTCTCGTAAAGGCATTTTTCGTTACATAACCACAGTAGATATATAAATCAGAAGAAAACTTTCGATTTCCTCTAAGAGTAGATGAACATGATAAAAAGTCATTGACATAAGAAGTATGTGACGTAACAGGTAAATAACAGACACTTACAAATGTCTGAGAGGGAGAACAATTTCGCTCTGATCAAAGATCATACTGCACAACCCGGAGAGTATAAAGTGGCACAAAACACTTGATGAATGAGACAATAACCGTTTCTACAATAATGAAGAGGATTTCATCATCATATCCACTCGGATAGCATTCTCCGACGCGTATATCGAGTCAATATTAACAAGAACATTTCAAGGACGACCAGGACCAGGACTGATATTAACAAAAGAATCATTTACCCTCGTAATAAGTCTTGAACGAAAACGAGATATATTGTTGTTGACAGAATTCATGGTTGTAATCAATATGCATTTACATGAAACTGGTAACAGTTCCCAGGAACACAGAATCGTAGAAGACAAATATTTCACGTCAGAGGTTTTATGATTATTGGCCGTATATCTAGTGATAACAAATTGCTCGATTTGAAGTTCGTTTTGAACCCGAATATTGGTCGCCTGCCTAGCAATTATACTTCGCGATATGTGAAGGGCACACACAATTATCGACGCGAGTAAAATAAGTGAATTTTACTCGCTAAATACAAACGCGTGCGTGTGATATTCGATGTTTTTTGTGGACTCTTCACGACAACAACCGTTGGTCTTGTTGTGGTGGAAATTGCGACAACGGCAACCAGCTAATAAATGACAAACGGAATTGTAGTAGGGGCTATATCGATAGCAAACGGTGTGGCAGATAATACCGACAAAATTAATCCGTAAACCATATCGTTATACATATATACACAGATACGTATCAAATCAGAAATTCTCGCTGCTGCTCTAAATAGTCTCAATACAATTGTCACTCTGTACCCAATATCCTTGAAAGATTAAACAAGAGCTGGAGACGGTCCCGGCCAAAACAGAAATATTCCTACGGCTCAGCACAGACACGGAACCCAAAACAGATAATTGCTTTTGCATGCAGTAAAGACCAAGGAAACAAGTAGTAGTGTAATGGAAATGATTGACGCCACGCGTACCTATCACGGCTTCAAAACCCCTGAATCCTTGACTCGGTTGCTTACTTGATATATCTCGACTTACCTTGAAATGATTTTAATTTAATAGTCTGCGCAGTGGAAGCTATGAAGGTATATGGGGGGGGGGAAATTGGTATAAAAAGCAAATAGCACATCTTCAAACCGATGTTCTTAGTTTTCTGTGAATGTTTTGAATGATGTTGTCTAAAGTGCAAATTGAGTAGGCATATACGTGAAATGAATAAAATCAGGCCATAAGAATTAAATTTAGTCTTCATCAGACAACACCTATATCTGCTATGTGCATAATTTAAGTCATTTGTCTTAGAACTATATAAACACAAGGTCAGAAACACGTTTGCGTGTTTCAGAGAAACATCTTTCTGAATGCAAAGTTTCAGTCTCCCCATCATACAAAATAGTATTAACTATACAGAAGACGGCATTGATTTGGATATTCACCTTAGCTCAATACATTCAATAACAATTTCCTAGTACGATTTGCCCTAATTTGGAACATTTTGAAAGACGATTTCCCAAGTTGAATATTACGTATTGTGAAAATGTAAGTAAATGTGAGGCAATTTGCTTAATAGGGCACAGCAAGACAAATAGTATAATAACTGTCTTGGGGTAATTTTAGTAACGTACTCTGATGTGCCACGTTAGCAATCAATTTATATCTAATATCAATGATTGCAACCAGCGACCTTTCTCGTCGCACACTGACCACTGAAACACGGAGGCTCTTGCTGGGAAGCGTAGCAGTAAGTAAGGTAAATCACAATCTGAGGCAACTGCCTCAGGTACTTGCTTTAAACAGTTCTTGGGAGTAGCTTTAACAATAACTGGAGTAATGTCTGAAGAACCGTTCATAAATTAGTCTTCTCCTATTAATTGTACTTGGATAATCGTGAGAACCTTCCATGTAGTATTCTTTACCTGGTATGTTTGCTTAGAGTAGTTAGAATAGATTATACTATTCTTTAGTTTGGTGAGATAAGATCAAACCATTAAATTGGATGCATGGGATTTTCTTTCCAAATAGTCCATTGTTTACATTTTTGTCAAGATCATATTTTAGTCAGTTTATTTTCTATGGCTTGGGGTGATGGGGGTGATTATGTTAGTCTGTTTAAAAATACTTTTTTAAAATGTGCAGGACAAACATTAAATGATCCATCCGTAATTTATGATATACAGGAAGAACATTGTATTGTCCTCCCGTAACATTTGATATGACATGTATAAACTTGAATCCATGATGTACGATTTCAATGCGCATATGTATGTATGCTTAGGCAAGCCCAACGAAAAAGGATAAGGCATGTGTGTAGTTGTCATTAATTTTCGCCTAAATATTTTGTGAGCAGTTCTACTGTTGATGAAATAGTAGTAATGTATCTATTATATTGCAAATGTCATTGACGAAGATACAAAAAAGATACTACTAACATGGCGTATGCAATGCAGATCCTTTTCATAGTAAATTAGAAAACTAGAGATATAAACGGCACTACAAAACATAGACCATTTAACCCAACCGAAAAATATTTAGCATTGTTATGTCAGTAATGTATCCTGTATTAAGACTAATTGCGTTTGCACTTAAAGAGGTCATGTTTTGCTTAGTGGAAACATGCAGGTGAATATTAATAGTAATTCCTCTAATTTGTATTGTCACGGATATCCAGCTGTTCATTCGTATTACAGGATTATCTCACGAAATCTTGTCTATTTTGTGTTACTTCTGGTTACTAATCTCTTGTGATGTGATCAACAAATTTTAAACTAATCTAATCAACATAGGAGCTTTCACGGAGATAAAAGTAATGTATGCCATGTTTAGTAACCAGACTGGGAAATCACATAAGAAAGTTACTTTATTTATCTTTTGCGTGGCACAGCTGATCTAAGACAAATAAAATAACCAGAGACTGGCAATTCTTTGCATCATTAATATAACCGAAAAGTGCCTCAGATTTGTGACCCTTACATGTTTCCTGTCTAAGATCGGTAGTGTGTCTCATTGTCCGTATTATATGAATGTGCTGAGCAGCCAATGATTAACAAATCGTGAAACCACAGCTAGAGAACCCGACGAGGTCAATTTCATAAACGATGATGAAAACTTAATGTCAGAAAAATAAAATGAATTCATACAAATACTTTATGACAGAAAGAAAAAAGAAAAAAGAAAGCCGCAAGCAAATGGCGAGTTATATATTTAATGTACACGTTTGAATTAATTGAATCCCATTTTCGACAGTAGATTATGACTTTCGCTCATTAAAGTATACCAAAGTATAAATATTGCAACATGTCTGTGGAATTGCTTCGGCTCGGTGACAAAAAGATGCTATATACACTTTACAGACGTTGTCATTGGTTTATATTTCGCTTCCGAAGATGGTTAAAGCATAACTTAACATTGAAAATAGAGGCCTTATCAACTGGACACTGGCCTGAATAAACTTAATATTAAGGTCGATCAATACAAAACGTCCTGTTCGAGAGACACTTGTTCAACTCCTGCGAGTATTACCGGTCTGGATTATTGCAGATTATGCGGTTCTTAGCAACATTTTGCGTGGAAAATAAATTAAAACTCAGGAATTAATTCTCATTTGGAATTTGTCGATCCTATTTTAAATTGGTACATGACATTGACATTAAAATGTCCGAATATGATAACATTTCTGATTTGAATAAAGTACATATCCTAATGTTCGGTCACTCTTTCACCGACTCAAATAAAGTTTGCAGATGTAATTACCTGTTATATCCTACACGTATGTTGTTGTTGTTGTAGTAGGGTGTAACGCCTTTTTCAGTTCACGATATGCTTATACATGGTGGCCAGTATAAAGTGTGGAGGAAAAAACCCAGAACACTGCAGTAAAGAACCACCGACCTACGATAAGCTACTGGAAAGCTTTATCACATCTCCAATTGGCCGGGCCTGAGACTCAAATCCTTGCAGAGGTGAGATCCCCCTACACGTTTGACTTGATTTCGTCAAATGACCCTTGTTCCGTAAGGCATTCGTCAGTTATTGGATAGCAGGACTTGAATGCAGTGAAGAGGAATCTTATTAAGAATTTTGATACACTTACAAAGCTTGTTATGCTTGCTCTATTTGGCAGCTGTTTAATATGATTAATAATCATTTGAAGATGAGAAAGAGTTGTGCATGTTGATTTCCATATTTGTTCAGAGATGTGGACTGGGACTAAAATTACCAGACATCTATTCTCCAAAAAGGGAAAGAGCGATCAGAAACGCTTTAATGAGGTATACAACAGGTGGAGAAGCAGTGATTTAATTTTCTGAACCTAACTTAAAAGACAATAAATGCCGTTTTGATTAGAGACAGTGAACAAAAGCCACAATTATCTTGACAGAAATTAGACTGACAAGAGAGTTTAATACGTATTATTTTTAAATGTATATGATCTGGTCGTTTAGTTATCTGTGTATCACTTTGCCAGTGTAACTTCGCCTTTGTTATGTTTCCAAATGTTGCAAAATGACATGGAACAATACCGAGCCAGTGAACAAAGTATAAATTATCTACTCAATGGCAATGACCTGTTGGATTTGTCAGCTGTCTGAAGGAGCACAGCATCCAGTCTTTGCCGTATTCTCCATATCACCCTGATTGAGTTCTTAGCGGTTTGACAAACATTACGTGGGTAGTGTTGTTGTTTTTGCTGTTGTCAGAACAGCGTGATGCACATTTGGGGTGATTAAACTAAATAATCATTGACACATCCATACAGTTGTATTTGTGTCTTTTGATATATAGTAAAAGTATGCAAAACAAAATTATATTTATTGAGCTTTCGGTGGTATTAATTGGTTGAATATATTTTCAACATGTTTGAACTAAATATTCATCTTAATCTGGAAGACAAAAATTTTGAGTATAACAAAATAAAATTTTTCCAGAATACTTTACATTACGACTCGATATATGTTCTGCTACATATATATATATATATATATATATATATATATATATATATATATATATATATATATATATATATCTTTCAGCTACAGCCATTAGGAGCATATGAACCTGTTTCTATTGATTTAGTACGACCATTGTGATGAAGAGTGCACCAAAGACTTGTGAACTCGATCCAATTCCGACGTCACTGCTGCTTGATTCACTTGCCTCTATTAACTGATGTTATTAATATCTCTCTCTCATCGGGAGAATTCCCATTATTTTTTAAAACTGTCATCGTAAAGCCTCTTCTCAAGAAATCAACACTTGACCACGACGATTTAAAGAACTACCGGCAAGTTTCTAAACTCTCATTCATATAAAAAGTCTTAGAAAAGGTTGTTCTAACCCAACTTGTATCTCATTTGAATTCAAACAGTATGTTTAGCAATGTACAGCCTGCATATCGCCCTTGCCACGGTACGGATACTACTCTTGTGAAAGTATTTAATGACATTATCTGTGCTTTATGATAGTGAAAGATTATAGTCCTCACCGTCCTGGATTTATTTGCAGCATTTGACACAGTAGAACATGATATATTACTTCATCGTCCACAGCATGTATTTGGTATTCGGAATATAGCCGTACAGTGGTTCAAGTCTTACTCAGTCAACCGGACACAAATTATATATGCAAATGGAATACATTCCAGCCCAGTTGACGTGTGTTGTGGTGTTCCAAAGGGGTATGTTCTTGGAACTGTTATTTTCTTTCTATGCACTCAGCCGCTCTCAAGTGTCATATATCATCACCCAGTGTCGCACCATTTTTTACGCTGATGACAACCAAATATACAAGTCTAGCTATCCAATTGAAGTTGATACTACAATACATGGAGTAGAGAGGTGCATTTCTGATGTGAAATCATGAATGACATGTAACAAGCTGCAGATGAATGATGATAAAACGGAGGCTATTCTGATCACAACACAAAGATGTTCTGATTCACATCCTTTATCTCAGACAATAAATATCAGCAACACCAACATTAAATTCGCACAGTCAGTACGAAACCTAGGTGTTACTCTAGACAGTACTCTCACATTGCACCAACATGTCATGCACATATGAAAGGCTGCATATCTTAAACTGAGACGCATCAGTTCCATTCATAAATATCTTTCTGTTGATGTCACTAAAACACTTTTGTTTTCATTAGTACTTTCAAGACTGGACTATTGACACTCAGTTCTGTCTGATTATTCACAATATTTACTCCAGAAACTTCAAAATGTTCAAAACACATCAGCACGGATCATCTTTTGAGCACCTCGATCAGAGCACACCTCACCATTGCTCTGTACCCTACACTGGCTATCAATTAGATACTGAATCAAACACAAAATTTGTTCTCTGTGCTATGTTTCACTGATGGACTCCAGTCCAGTATACCTATTCGGCCTCACCCATTTGTACTCACCAGCAAGATAGTTACGCTCTTCTTCTGACAATCGTATACTCATTGTTCCCACTATGAAAACGAAGTCATATGGACAACGTTCTTTTGGATACCAGGGCCAGGGGACGTGGAAAGAATTGCGTATTGAAATTAGACACAAGGACGCAGTGGTCCCATTTAAGAGTGCTCTTAAAACTCACTTTTTTCGACTGCAGCGACAAAGTTAGGGACCTGATAATGTCTTGTATCTTAAATATTTTCAGCATGTTTTCTATATTTTCCAATTTCATTGTTTTTGTAATTTGTTTTTCTGTAGTGTAGTCATATCATTATAGATGGTGTAAAGCGCATTAGGCGCATACAAAGTCCTCATTATTATTATACGAAATGCGATATCTTCTCAAAAATGTTTTTAGATATTGAATATGATTATATTGTCCTTGTGAATGTTATTAAATAGGATTACTGTATTTTTTAATTTTGTTTACCACAATACATTAAATAAGAAGATAAAATATTATGGTTGACATTGAGTAATAGTTGCGGTAATCAGAGAAATATATTCGTTATGAATATGCGTTTATTGAAGCTCCGTGTGAGTGTTGTATCACAAGATACCAGCTAAACTATAAACAAAATATCATCCTACAACTGTACTTCGTGGGTAAGTAACGGTTGAAATAGGTGGCTTCTGAAAATATTAATTGACCAATCTTGTCGCTTTTTTACCATGAGATACGATAAACTGATCAGTGAATAAAACATAAACTTTTCACCCGACTCACAAATGAAATGAGGAGGATGATATAAGAAGATAAAATGCAAGTCTTTAAAATTCTAAAACTAAACCTAATGGACGCAAACATTATATGTGCCGGTAGGTGTTCAGTTCTCTTTCGTATCCTGTATGCTAACAATTGGATTCTCTTATTTTGAATGCAAATTAGGAGGAAAGAAAAAACAGGTTATATGATTGTCACTAACAACTTTTGCAAATTTACCCACTCGTTATACATACTATTATATGTTTAAAATGTGTATAATTGACATTGTAACAATGTATTAGGTCTTTACAAACTGCAAAATATGACACATTTAATTTACATTAATACTAATCATATTCCATGCAGAATAGAGCAAAAACAAAATATCAGACCTTTGTCTATATTTGTATGAAAAAATATATAAGTATTATTAACTCGTTATAAGGCCTGAAAAAACAAAGAAAGTAGATAGCATAGCACCTTATATTCTGTTGATGATAAGTTATGTTTTGTGCCTACGAAAGTTGGGTCAATAATACAGGTAAAAATAAATCTGGAATTGTAACAAATGCTAAGAAGACAGATATAAAATTTAATTGATATCAAGAAAAGTCTTGGTTTATGTCCAGTTGTATTCAGCTAATATTTGCTGCATAACTAATTACTGGTAATATATTGCTTGTAAATGTCTATCTGTTTACCTAGTTGTACTTACCTATAATTAAATCTCTTATAAAAGGTGCAAAAACAAATTATTTTGAAAATTCCAATACAAGTATATGACTCATAATATTTGAAAATGTCAAGCTATGGCCTACATTCTATTTATATAGTTATTATTTGAAACATAGAAATAGGGAGATAGTACATATATGTTGCTTTTTTTCTATACTGATTCTACTGACGCGAGGATTATTCGTTCAACAAATCATGTAATGTGATACCAGCACTTGAAACACCCCGTACATACCAAACCTATTGTTATAATTATTATTATCGTCATATATGTTGCTTTTTTATATACTGATTCTATGGACGCGAGGATTATTCGTTGAGTAAATCATGTAATGTGATACCAACACTTGAAACACCCTGCACATACTAAAACTATTCTTATAAATATAATTGTCAATCTTAGCAAGTATATCGATCTCAATATGCTGTTGTGTACTTCTTTGCTACACGATAATTAGTATGCAATGCATGAAAGTTTAATGAAAAGAAATTTATCGATAAGAATCTTAGATAACTTTATGGACGAATATTTTATAAATTAAGAAACTGTCAACAGCGTAAATAATTTATGCACATTCTTGTAAAACCCCAAAAAAACAGTTATAATCTGCTTGAATATCTTGTAGAAACCAAATATATAACGTTCACCATTCAAAACATGTCAGATAGGGCGTTTTGATATATATATATATATATATATATATATATATATATATATATATATATATAGGTATGACTATAGTTCAGTATATCTGTGATTTTCCTATTTTTGCATTGTAGAAAATGTTTCATGTTTTCTCCTCTTTTAACAAATATGAGATCTACACTGATTTCCTATTTTTGCATTCATCAGACTGTAAGTCTAACCTTTGTAACCTAATTTAGGATTATGAAACGACCGTCTGCTCTATATTTAGAGTCAATAGTAAAATTCATACACGTCATATATGCGTTTAAACCCGGCTATTTGCAAAATGGTCGTCTTTTTAAGAAATATAAAGTTGTATATTCTTTTAAATTGTAGTTGTTTACTTTCGGATCAACACATATCCATATTAGCTTGGACGGTCAATATTTACTTGCCGCGAGAAATACATATGGTCAAAATCAGTTTTTGAGCACCAACCCCTATTGAATGTCGCGCTCTTCATTGTCAAACAATTGATTCATATATTTGTAATACCCTACACTGGGACCATTTGTTTTAATGTACTCTTGCCTTGACAGTGTAGCAACTGGCCACCATTGTAAATGTTCATAGCGATCGATAATAATCATCTAAATGTTTAATAATGACCACTAAGGTGCAGATCATTAAATAATTAGGATTCAATATTATTTGGTTACTCAAAATTATTAATACATTTTAAATAACGGTGTTTTCAAAATTTGAAATGAGTAAATTTGCATACATGATCTGTATGACCTACACTATATATGGTATTCAGAGGCAGATGTATTAGTTGAAAACAAATGAATCTCAATTGACGTCCATTATGCGGGCTTCAATACAGTACTGTTGAATATAATCTGAACAATCTGCCTTGTCAACTACTACTCCTCTTATACCTTCTTCTACTTCTTCTTCTTCTTCTTCTTCTTGTTAATATTATTATTATTATTATTATTATTATTATTATTATTATTATTATTATTATTATTATTATTATTATTTACTTTAGAGATTGAAGGACATATATAACTTAAACATATTTGTGAAACCATTTATATAATGTTAATGAAAGACGATAACGTATGTTTAGTAAATACATTATATACGACACTGTTGAATGGAAGGAATTGGATATTTCAAATGTTTCGTTAAAAATGGTTCTGTACTACGTGCCTCAAGCAAGGTCCTTGAGAAATCCAAAGCTAAATTTCAAACTTTTTTTTTTCATAATTAACCGTCCTCAACTTACATATTCACACAATAGTTAAAAATATCCAAATTAGTCTACTTTGCAACGTATTACCTCATATCTCTACTAAAGATAATGTACTGCTCCAATATACTCTAAATTATAAGCATATGTAATGATACGCATACCTGTGTATAATGCATGTCTCTCACGCGTCAATATACTTATGTCATTGTCATGTGGTATTTGTGCATCGGTATTAGGCTTGTTTCGTTGACTAGATATGTTTGGACTTCGTTCATGATAAAGCTGTGATCAGCACACTGGGTAGATCCGACAGTAGTGAGATATTGTTAGATAAAAATGACATTAACTGGAACTATAGTTTAATATAATATTAGCTGTTTCTATTAAGAGAGATGATATAAGGTTATGAATATTTCATGCCAATATTATTTTATGATTGGAGCTTTGCTTAAATAGTCGCTTACATATCTATTATATGCTTGATATAAAAATTACAAAGGGTGTTATATCTAGTGTAGTGTATGAAACCATTCCCATTTTCAATCAACATTTGGACATAGTGTATAAACTGACTACGATGACTATAGACTCTCCTTTGGTTTGACAAGACAATCTCGGCATCCAGTGTTACCTCCAACCCTTTACACACACACAAACACACACACATACACACACACACACACACACACACACACACACACGCACACACATATATCTAGGGTGGAGCAATCCCAGTAAAGGTCCATAGTCACAAAAGTCAAGATAATTCGAAGTTATATTTTTTATGAAGCCGATACTAATGTGTTTACATTCCTGTTTTTATTGCTCTAATTTATAACCAGGGTTGTTAAAGATCAAGTTGGAAGAAAAAACAAAAAATGCGTTCAGGTATTTGAAACGTTAACAAAATGATCGTGCACAAGAATATTATGCGGACGCACTTTTTTATAGTTTTGTTTTTGGAAAGTAATAACGCACATGACGCCCTGGCTATTTCGTGCAATCGATTCTCAGTGACCTCGACCGTTGGTAAATGTATGTAGTTTTAATAGAAAGTATATGTGCAGGAAATGTTTTGACGTATAGAATATTTAATGCCTGACAGTTTGATCAACCATTCAATGTATATCTGCACTACCTCGAGTTATGAAAGTGAATGTGAAGAAAAAAAATGATTGTTGACCGTTTGATTACGACATTAATATGCATCTTTGTCGTTCAATGTGTAAGACATCTACAAACTTTAGTGGAGTCACGCAGCCGATAAGTGAAATGTTTGTTTATCAACCATTTTCATTTCTAATCCCAAAACAACGTTTATCTTGAAAAAAATCTAACAACCTTCTTTATAATTATGTTCCTGCTTGACATACAAGTTCTTCTTTCGGTCACAATGCTAATAAATCTGATACGCTAAACGATATACTGTCATTATATTCTAATTGGTAGCTATTTATAATGATTATTAATGGTAGTTGGTTCGGCTAGGTCGAGTTATTGTTCTAAAATTAAAAGTAAATAATTACAACTAGTAAAAATATCGCCCCCTCCCCACCCAATCCGGGTATGCAACACTGACAAAACCTCTTCAGATGTATTCCAAGGTATGTTTGCCACTGTTTGATATTTGTTTCAGTTGCTGTTTGATACTCATAAAAGGGTAGATAATACCATATATATATATATATATATATATATATATATATATATATATATATATATATATATATATATATATAAACTGATGTAGAAGTTTGTGTTTAAATATTATTTGGTGAAAACTGTATTTAATGTGTGCGGGGAAAAAATATTGGTGCCTTAAAGTCGATCATGTAATGTAAACATTTTGTGCAATGACACAAAGGCTAACATATTTAATATTGAAGTAAGCTCAAGTCTCTAAGATTAAACCAGGTGGGCTAAACTAATACCATATTCATTAATTTAATTTTGATTAAGACATGATTTTTCTTTTATAAACAATAATGAAAAGTCGTTTTTATATAACGAAATAACAATGACAATAGCGGTTTTCTCGATTTGAAACCGGACTGCATATTTTGTACACGTTTCTCGTTCGATCAGTGAGAAATGTCCATTTTTCTGGACACTAATTTATCTCCACGTTTTACTATTAAACTCTGGCAAGTATTGCCTATATTGCTTATTGTAGCTAAATACTGAGCTAGGAATCAAGGGGAGATAATGCTAGTGTATGTGCACTATGATCACATTGCAAGTCATGTGACGAATCACATCACTAACGTGAAAAAATTCTGAGATAATTCTTCATCATTGCTCTACACTTGAAACGAGTTTCCTACAAATTTACTAATATAACACATTTAGATGTTTATAAAAATCGTTCTGATTATTCTGTCTTTTATTTGCATTTAAGCGAAAATACCCGATATGAAATCAGGAGAGCAAGTAAGTAAGAGACTTTATGGTCTAAATGACCCACTCGCTGCATGTTTTCATTAAATTTTGTTCTCCTTGATATTGAGATTAGAGATGTAGATAGCCCCAACATTTTACAACTCTGATCTTACCAGCTCTCTTTAACTCAAGTTTTCATTCCGACTGTCCATAAATCCCATTGTTCTGCTTGCTTTTGTCTCATGCTTTCTTTATTCACGCTAGCAATCTGACTTGTTTATATAGAGTATTATTGAGTTGTATAGAGAATTCGTTCGCTGGATGTCGCGAATCCGCCCATTTCTCAATTTAAAAAACAAAAATCTCAAATGACATCAAAGTTATTTTTATAAACCTTGCATTTTTTAAATTATACAATGTACTTTATCACCTGATTGTTGTCAGTAGTCTTGCTCACGTTTTAAAGCAAGCAGAAATCATGCAAAAGAATCAACCATTGGAAAAGCCGATTCTCCGTTAACGTTTGTGGTGCCATGGATTAAACATGCATGGAAGAAACATATGTTTCGTATGCATACAATTTTTGCAATGTTTATTTTAATATATCTAACAACACAGCTGAAGAAAAAATAAAAGAGGACAATTTTATGTAAATTGTTTGAAAGTGATCCAACTCTCAAAGTTAATGAATGTACACAATCATTCATAGCTTAAAAAGGACAATAAAGTCTATCATCTATTTTGTCTGAAACAGATACTCGCCTATGAAAATATATACGCTGTCGTAAAAACGAGGGATGATAGTTTTGCTTACTCCCTGGCGATAATCATGTTAGAAATTATACATTCATACATTAAATGCTGTTTTGGGCATTTTGTAAGAGGAGGGGGGAATGGTTTGAGAAGCAAGTAAATAGTTTCATTTATTTCATTAATAGTATGCACTGTACAGTCTGTATTTGTCCTTCAAATGTGCTTTTAACAGTCGCAACTCCATTACTTTACCGGATCCTCGCTAGCCTAATAATTCTCTCTCTCTCTCTCTCTCTCTCTCTCTCTCTCTCTCTCGATCTCGATTGATCGACCTTTTCCCTTTGATGTGTTTGCGAAAGTTATCGGGAAAGTTTTAATATGTACTATCATTACATATGCAACTACTGGTGAACGTAATCAAATATTGTAAACCTGTAAACCCACTGGGCAAAACTTGTGTATATAGTCGGTCAGTCCACCTGTATGTGCATCGTTAAACGTTTACCCAAATCTCTTTAAATAATAAAGCTATCTATAAAGACCCTCAGCAACAAAAGAGTCGTCATGTCATGAGAATACTTAAGTTGTTATAGACTGCGTGGTACACTTTTAAAGCTATGTAGTATATACCAGTATGAAAGTTTATTACCAGTATGAATGTTTATTACCAGTATATATCATATGAATCTCAGCAACACAATATTTGACATAACTCATTTAGGAAACAAAATGCTTCGCACTAGTTTTGCTAATGACAACTTTGTATTGCGAAATAACGTAATTATCAAGCATCCTGAAATAAATATTTGTTCTTTAAATAGTGAAACAACGCATAACGTGTACAGGACGGTAACCGCTGAGGTCATAAAATGTTTGTTATAAATGTGTTGCACTATATTGGACAAAAAAATCAAAAGACCTCATATTAAGGAAGTAACAAACTTATCCCATTTTCCATCAATACTGGAGGTGTCGATATATATATATATATATATATATATATATATATATATATATATATATATATATATATATATATGAGAGAATTATCAATATGTAACAGAAAGACCACAAAGTGCAATCCTTGGAGTTTATAGAAGAATGTTGTTAATAGTAGGCATAATTTAATATTGAATGCAAAAACTACTATCATACAGTTTAAAAATAAATTAATTCGTAAATTACGAAGATTCCAATGCAGGTCCATGTGTAAACGGCACCCATTTCCTTGCCTGCACTTACGAGCCCATATTCTCTCACGACCAAGCACATATCACCAAAAAAGAAAATGATGCTACTCAATCAGTGTTATATGCAATCGTGTGTAACACATGCATGACGACCTAGTTCACATATGTTTAGCAGTTTATTACAATATTTTCCCAGGTGGTAAGTTAGTACCGTCCACTGCACATAAGTCGGCCTTTTCCTTCACTAAGGAAAGTAAGGAAATCCGCGAGTAGTCACTTTGCCTATGACAAAATTATTTTCTTACAATATAGTTCCATTTCGTAAAGATCGATTTTAAAAATTAGAGAAATAATGTAGGAACAACAAAGTTCCCCTCCCTATATGATAAATAGTTTCTAAACTATAGTATAATCAGTGCCAACACTTTGTATTTGCGTCAACAAGATCTCTGATGTCATCACAGTAAATTTCACAGGGTGTGCGCTATATTGTCAACATAATAGTCCCACTTACTTTCTTCCAGGTCAAATGCGCTGACATTTAAATGGTTAGTTCCTAATATGATTGTAGTATACCAGGGTATGTTTCAGAAATATAGTGGCACAAGTCTTTATTTGGAACCCAATATATATATATATATATTCTTGGATAAGTTACTAAGCCCTTTATAGTATTGGGTTTAACAGGAACATAGTATAAATAATCAATGAAGTGATTATTTTGGTTGCTTTATGAAACTAACAAGTAACCTGTATTTAAAATGACAGAAGTATGTTTGACATGTGTGTTTATTAGAAGGGGTTGGGGCACATATGACAGCCTTTCATCCATTCTCAACATGATTTAACATGTTTGCTTTCTTTTTGCTCGCTTTCTCAAGTTGGAATTGCAATCAATATTCCGAAAACACACAATGCAACCAAACTTCTAATAGTAGTATTTAAGGTTTTAAGTGAAACCGGCCACGAAGGGTCATATGTTCACTATTTTGCACTACCAATTAGTATGGTAGTGATTTAGATTTTTCCGTGGGAAAGGAATGGTGCCACATCCTCTAATACGTTGCATTGCATTTCATCTTTAATAACTCATCACTTTACAAGCAAACGCCAATACTCTATGCATATATAGATAACATCGAATGCAGAAGTCATCCATACATTATCTGGCAGATACATTCCATTTTTTGGTTTCAAAAATAAGAAATAGAATTTACTAGGAAGTATATAACAGTACTTATATGGTGCACAAAAACTTTACAAATATTAATATAAACAGGTTGGCGATATTCCTTATCTAAAGCATCAGACGACATCTACATATGCAATTGTTGTTCAGTAAGAAAAATGTCCTATCATAACCATTTGATCCGAGGCTAAAAAATAGCATATCCTTTGTGCCACAGTGGCAGGTTAAAGATTGCTGGATGAACGAGAACATTCTAAAATAATATAAAGACATTTATATGACTAGTATGGTGATTCTATGAAAGGATTCATCACCTTTTTATGTTACCACTGACACCTTACAATTTAACATGGCGGCGTTAATATACACAAATAGTTGGTGCAGTTAGAACACAAAAACATGTTTCAAATACTTACCACAAGCAATGTCCGTTCCAATTTTCACGAGAAATTCACTCATGTGAATATGATGAAAACATATTAATGAAATAGCACATGTACACTGCAGGTAAATGTTCGAATTATTTTCTTTTTAGATTGCTTCACTAATAATCTACTGCGCTCGGCAATACTGCTTTATCAGCAAACCTAGTCAGACCCTTCTCTACTTGAAGCCGTTTGAAAAGAAAACAAATACTCGTCTATTTATGTGTCACAAGAAAATTTGGCAAATAGTCAAATGTGAATTGAATAACATTGGAAGTTTATGTCTGTTCAAGTAAGAGATTGAAGCATGAAATATGGTCGTATGTATTCATATACTTGTTCCATATGACGTCATTTGAAAACAAAACAAATACTCGTCTATTTAAGTGTCACAAGAAAATTTGGCAAATAGTCAAATGTGAATTGAATAACATTGGAAGTTTACGTCTGTTCAAGTGAGAGATTGAAGCCGTATCTATTCATATACTTGCTCCATATCAACAGCGTTTTGGTTGTGTTTCGTTGGCGCAGTAGGTACGGACACGATGGGTGAAGAAGACATGGGTACGCAGGCTAGAATCCAACTAACTGAATATGGATACATTTTTTTTTTTAATATGGTTTAACGCCATTTTTCAGCACAATATAGGCTATACATGGCGGCCAGTATTACTGGTGGAGGAAGAAACCGGACAAACCCCGGAAAGAACCACCGACCCACGAAAAGCTACTGGCAAGCTTTGTCACATATCCACATTTGCCGAATCTTAGACTCGAACACACGCAGACAGAGGTGAGATGGCAGTGGTCCGTAATGGACAGCGCTTTAGACCACTCGGCCACTCGGGGCCCCTGAATATGGATACATACAAAAAAAAAACCGAACCTGAGTTACTGTGTAATGTAAGATCCTCTGTTATATTAATACAACAGCATAAACGTAACAAAATCTGACAAGCTTCCAAACTTGACAATGATCAGGATTGCATTTAGAACGATCTATTTTTCTTGTTAAATACCCTTATCTGCGTTGGCTCGTTAAAACATGTACATATCAAGTGTTCCAACAAGGTAAAAATACAAGAGTCTAGAGAAAAGCAAACATGTCACAAAAAGTATATATATATATATATATATATATATATATATATATATATATATATTCATGGCATGTTCGAATCGACAATATGCATATTGGGAATATTCTTTTCTGTTTCATATTGGACCACCCGTTAGTTCAAAACATTTCGAGAACTACAAAGTTTTAAAGGATATTTTGTTTTTAATTTCTTAACCAGTTTCATTGCGTGCAGTACAGAAACAGCATATCTGCATTTGTCTTTATTCGTGTCTTTATATCTATATCATCATCGTGTCTGTTTATTTGCCCTCTGCCAGATGTATGGCAGTTTTTAATAGACGAGTGCTTTGTACAGAGATTCTTGATAATTTATTTGTCTTTAATTTGTGTAGTACTGGATTAGGATGTAAACAGATCTTAGAGAATAATTAATAGCAAATTAGAAAGGATCGACGATATTTTCTTTGTCATTAAGTAGTTAATAGCTAATATTGTATTTTTCTTTAATAGCTGCTTCTCAAGCTTATCTATATCTGATTTGCATTAAACTACATATATTATTCAAAGATCATTTGTATTTTGAATTGTGGATAACGTATGAAAATATTTTTGTTAGAATGCAGACAACAATCAAACACTTACATCATCATCCTACATGGGTTGTAATTAAATTATTAGATGCCTAATATATGATATTGTTAAATTCCAAACTACTTAACTGAGAGTCTCGTAAGCAAACAAATGCAAAATATAAATGTCACTTTTCTGATGACATTCGTTTAATCTCAACAAGCAAATAATTCCAAAGTCACTCAAGAGTCAGAACATTGTAAATTATCGAGCAACATTGTTCGATCATTGGTGTGAGATATAATACAATTTCCAGCTTTTTTTATTTTAATGATGACATTTTTTGTTGCTATTATTTTCGTTATTCTTAAATCTTTTCGGGATATCAATGGTCAAATTATTAATGTACATACTGTTTGGAATTTTAACCTTCAGTAAACGAATCGTGTACATATTACAGGTCCGGTATTGATCAATGCTGTATACATGAATTAGTAGGACATGATCGACTCAGAAACCCACGGAATAATGATTTTCAGTGACCTTGACTTTTAGTTTAGGTATGCTGTCGTGGACTAAAGTTGCTGTGCCACAAGTCACTATTTTCATATAGGCATTTTATGTAATATCTAACCATTTGGACCCCAACGTCTGTACGTTTGACCTTGAACGCTGACAATATTTGATTCGTACCCAATGTGAATTACAGCCACAACCTGTGTTCGAAAACTGAAATCTTTGTGCATATTCCATTTATTTACGTATACACTAAAATAAAAGCACCCTAATATAAGTGTAGAACAACGTTTTGTACATGTCTGTGATGTTTAAATATTGCTAACTGTGTCAAGGGAATCCTATTGCGGACACTCTTACCTTGATTTCTGAATTTCTACCTCAAAACCGATAGACGTCATTCCTGTCATAATAACTATGTATGAGGATTCATGGCAGTAGATGGAAGGGTGAGGTAAGGTTATTATTCCACAATGAAATCGTAACAGAATGCCAATTCTGAGTTTTATGAGTCTCGAACAACATTTGAACACGTGAACACGCGTACAAGCTAAAACGAAAACAAAAAGTGTGCATCCATCTAGAGGGGACGCCCTCCTTACGTTAACAACCACCCAGACCGACCTCATCGACGAGGCCATAAGTCCAAATGCATTGCAGATCTTGAACGCTCAATTGCGACCAAGAAAGCCATGAATAAAAACGGTGGCATTTCTTCTCCTGCTCGCCCTTTTTTTTCCGACGTGTGTAGCCCCTGGCAAGGCAGCAGAACTCAGAGCGGTTGACACAGGTAGCGGCATTGCCTTCAATGAATTCCGGGAAGCGGTTGTGTCAGATAAAAACGAAATGATTGTGTAGGTACCCGTCTAGGTACCCGTAAAGCTCTCTCCAACGTTGAAATTCTGCAGCTGGCCAAACCCTTTAGGCTGGTCGACTTAAGCATGTATCATCAACGTCGACAAAGGCATAATGACCAGCAAACAGATCGATGCCATACTACGAATTTACATTGACTCGTATGTACCTGCACCTCCTCCTGATCTAATTTTGTATTTTTGCAGAAAAGCGACGTTGTCACTGTCGCTAACAGGCTTCACGCCCTACCCTTCTCCTTCAAACGCGACTGACGGTCCTTATTCTGGCCACCTCTCTGATGCAGTGCCTACATCGATTCAGTATAATCTAACACCATATATATGTTAGAGGTGGCGTTGTCTGGATGCAACCTCTGTTTCAGCGTCGTCCCATTGTCAGAACAAGAAACGTCAGAACAGATATTTGGACCCTAACACGTGGTCCTCACCCCACACGTTCGGCCTAACTAACTATACGACTAGAACCGCCTTCATGGCTTTTATCAGCTGCTATGTCAATAGAGACCAAAATCAGGTGGTAATCATCACCCATTTAACACACACATGCATATAGACATATTTTGGCGCTCTGCCGTTTCAAACGTCGGTGCCACACACAACGATGTATCTCAGTACGCAACAAATGGCAACCTCGCTGCCTTTAGTAACCGTGCCATGAACGGAAACCTAAATGCCGTTGAGTTTCTTACATAATCGGACTTTGAGGTATCTCTGCTCCTCGCCAAACCAGCCAGCGTGTAGCTACTGGCATTATGGTGGTCCATCAATCCCATGTAATAGTGAAAGGCTATGGTTGTGCTTGAAATTTATTAAAAGGTAAGTCGACACCGATGTCGCATCCAAAGTGTTAAAATTGGCGATACAAGGAAAGACGAGCTGGGGATGATAAACTCAATAGATATTAAGATACAGCTACGATCAAGTTTGTTACAAACCGGTTACCACCACATCCTGCAGACAATTCATACATTTTAGCATCTTATTTTTTCCGGCGACTGTCTTTTCGACTTCGATATGCAAGGGTTGTTGGATGACCACCGTTACGTCTCCTACGTTGAAACTGACCAGTGGGTACCAGGTAACGCTGATGTGTGCTTAAAGGTCAGCAGAATAACGTCGGACGATGAGATTACTGTATCCATTGTATATAGGTATAAGGTATTTTCATAAAGTTTCTTGCGTTACACACATGAACTGCAACAACATCATCAACAACATGGGGCTATATCACAAGTCGCCATGCGATGTGGGAAGGCAAGTAGAAGATTAAAGTTAAAGTTACAATGTTTTAGTCAGACTTTACTTACTCGATGTATTTTCCTAGTAAATTCAAATTCCCACACACGTAAATGGATAAGCTCTTAAGTTCCGTTGGACTACATTCTAGTTGGCTGGGATGCGATATAAGCTGCGAATACATAAATCTGTAAAATGATGATGAACATCGCAAACAAAACGCAGCTATCTAAACGCTTTCTTCAATATTAATATATTTTGTATTCGCTTCGTTATATGATTATATTCAACGTAACCCGATTTCGGCATTTCTGGCTTTCATCGCATCCAGCCATATTAAATGTAATCCAGCGCTATTTGAAAACAAATCAATATCTTTTATGAGAATATTAATTTATTAGAGAAAATACACGCTACACGTGAGTGTTATTTAGTATGTTAAACGACGACTTGGAAACACAAGTATTGTGGAGGGGAACTGACTGGTGGCCGAGTGGTCTTACGATAACGCAATTACGGGTTATTGCCATCTCAATGCGTGGGTTCGAGTTTCAGGTTCGGCCAATGTGGGTATGTGAAAATGCGTGCCAGGAAAAATGTTCCACTCCAATTGTAACGTATGCGAACTCAACGTATGACACCTTTTAAGCAGACGTTATTAACAAAGTGCATGTTCGTGAATAATTTATAACAAATTTGTAAAGGTTTGATATCTGTATACCCTTCAAAGAATTGCTTGTGTAACAAATCACTAGTGAATAATTCAGTAACCTGCCTAAAACACTACCTTGTCTAAAACAGAAACCTGTCTAAAAGAGAATAGTAGAAATGAGAACAAAAGCTATGGGTTTCAACCAGGGCATCGGACATTATTTGTGGGCTCTCGGAAAAAAATATTCAGTCGTCCCAATGAATCACAAATTGAAAGAAGGGTGGACCCTTTGCAATTTGTCTTACGCTACCTAAAGTCTTGGTTAGGACTTAAAAAGTTGGATGATCCATTTCTGAAAATAAACGGGTTGGTGAACTATTTACTATGTGACAAGAATTACAATTTTTCAAATCTACGTGTATGTATATGCCTCTTCAAGACTGTATACTCAAGGAAATACGTGGACTTATGAATCTCTTTGTTGCATAGTATTCATTTCGTAGTGGATGAATGCATAAAGGCGAACACAGCAAAATTAATACCAACGTAATCAGATCCGCGGTCCAATCCAAGAACCCACACAAATTACACATAGCTGATAGTACGGTAGCAACTGGTCATTGCAAATGTATCGCGGGATGCGTTAACTAATCATTATTATCCATAATATGTTCAAAAAGTTAGCAAACTATGGAGAGAGAGAGAGAGAGAGAGAGAGAGAGAGAGAGAGAGAGAGAGAGAGAGAGAGAGAATCCAGTGTATTATAAGCAGTTTTGGAATTCACATTTATATTTAGTCATAGATTTCTTTGTTTTTGTTCACTCTCTGGGATTTCAATTTCTTCATTGTCATATGTGTTTTCTTCTCTTCTTCTTAATTTTCATTTCGTCTTCTTGTCTTTCTGAACCTGTCGGGGCTCTATCTTTTGGGAAGGTACCTTTTCCTGTTCGGATGTCCTTTCTAATTACAATGATAGCGTATTCCTGACTTTTGATTCTTCTGGCATCTGTTTTGCATTTTCAAGGCTGGGCATTATGTAGCCCAATGCCCTTTTTTGTTACAGTTATAGCAATTATCTTTACTTTTATTTCGAAAGAAGGCAGATTAGTCTGAAGGCTTGTCTGACGAAAAGTTTCGTATAACACCTCGCAATGCTTTGATAAGAAGTTCGACTTGTTTAGGCTCTTCGATCATTTAACTCGGTTTGAGAGATACATTAATACTGGAAAGAAAACACTGATTCTTTATGTACACACTGGTTTGACTTAATATATAAGAGTTCAAAGTGTAATCATTTGACTTATTGCTGTCTAGATGAAGCGATCGCATCCTTTTGTAGAGAAATGACAAGAATGTAAGGGACAGAAATGTGATTTATCACCTCGACAACAGCTGTCTCATATTTATTCTCGCGATTTTGAAGATAACATGAGTCAGAATCCAGACCCAGAGAGTGTACACCCAAGCAACGTTCACCTAACTACGGCATTGCAGCTACACTTTGAAATTTAAAGATTTCAAGTCCGAGATACCATTGGAGAAAGCACACGGGTTCATCACCGATGTGTGGGATTCTTTGTTAACCTTACTTAGTGAAGCCAAAGAAGACGATCTGATGAAACCTTACATTTTTCACGACAGTTAAAGTCCCCTGTTTACATCGAGTTTAGCAGCACATTAGACTTGACACCTTCTAAAATCATCCACAAGATTCTGGCGGCAATTTCACATCACCGATGGAAAAGCGACATTGTTCATGACCCACGCGTCTCTTCCCTAAGGGATAGGTCGCAAGAAGGTGTTATTGGTGAACGATGAACGACCTCCACAGCATCAAACGTGCATCGTCCGAATTAAGAACCTTCAAGACCAGATGTGTTTAACCGTGCCATCATCGTGAGCCTAACGTATGTCGACAAGAACGATATGATGGCTGAATGGAAAAAATCCTGGAAAACTATTCAACATTTGGACCGAGTAACAAAAAAGGAATTGAAGCAGAACGTATGTTACAGCAAACAGGGATATCCAAAGACAACCTGGGGCATTTGAGAAATGTACAAAATGCGTAAGGTATTGGGTCAAATTTACAACTTGAAAAAACACCCTAAAAGAGATCGGGGACCCCTTTTGTTTCGAGACTATGATTTCAAGGGCGGATTGTACATTCGCATCTATAATCACTATGCACATTTGCATGCCATCACTGGATTGCTTGGGTACGGTTATTATTGCGATAAATATGACTAAGGGGTATAACACTCGAGAACGAAATAGGCGTTGTGGATCGGAACGTTGAACATATTTGGCTCCTCAGATTTGTCTGGACGAAGGACGACAACGAGTGCAATTCTGAACCTGTCAAATTACTTTTAGCGGCCTACAATTTACCACCATGATTAAAAGAGGCCAGGTTCACAGCAGAAAAGTGCTTGTCAGCACCGGAGAATGTGCCCTGCTTGTGGACAAGGCATACGTACAAATAATGCTAAGGCACATCAGACATGTACAACCATTTGCAAACCACCATTTCGCCCCATTCAAAGGACCATCAGCGAAGAGTCGGTGACTTACTAAAATAGAGAAGGTGTTAGACAACAATTACCACGATCCACCCCTGACTGCAGGTTACATACGAGTTCAGGAGTTGTATCGTGCTGCCAAAACAAACTCGACTGAAAAGTCTCCGTCTACCTCTTGTGCAACGATAGTGCAAGACAAGCCACGTGTACTACACAACCCATTCAACGAAACATTTCCAGAAGTCAAACCCAAGTGGAAGACATCGATCATCAATTACAAACTGATTTATCCGATGTCTCTCATTTGACTACCTACATTCGAGGTCACAAATATGTGTTTTGTGTCATCGACGTCTATTTCAAAACTGTCTGGGAAGTGCAATTTACTTCCAAAATTATGAATTTTTGCACTTGATCCTTCCCTGAGAAGATAGTGTGTGTATTTATGTATTTTCATTCTAGTACGTTTGTGTGTAATAGTGTTTTTTTCTCCTTCTCATGTGCGAATATTATAGTAGGTGTTTTTTTTCACTCCTATCTATGTGTGTATGGATAGTATATATTGTGGTCTTCTTTAGTATATACAGGTTTGTTTTTCCTCATTTATGTGTTGATGGTATATTTGTGGTTGTGTCTCCTTCCCGAGTGTGTGTAATGTTATTGTGGGTTTTTTATCTCTCCCTTTCGTGTGTGGATAGTATATATTTTCGATAGTATATTGTGGTTCGTTTTTTCTCCTTCCCGTATGTGGAATGTATAATATATATTTCTTTTCAATTGTATGTGTATATAGTTGATATTATGGTTTTGATAGTATATTGTGGTTTGTTTTCCCTCTATTCTGTGTTGATAGTATATTTGTAATATTTTCTCCTTCCCCGTGTGGATAGTAGAGATTAGGGTTTTTGTTCCTGTATAATAATTGTTATCTTTTCCTCTGTATGGATACTAGATAATCTATGGTTTGAGTGTAAGGACTGTTTTCCTTCATGTGCGTGCTTATCATATATAAAGTCAAGCGTCGGCCATTCGTGTCATGATCTAGCAGTTGTCGGAGAGTGCTGATCGGAGCTCGCCGTAGCGACATCGATAATGGTGGAGGAGATTAGCTGAAAAGCATGCTCTGTATATGACTAAGGGGCCATCTACTAAAATATAATAGTAAGAAGCGTGATCCATTGTGTGTAAATAAATAATTAGAAGGTAATGTATAGCGACCCAGTTTTTACAGTAGAGAATTCCCGTAACGTTGGCGAGACCATGATGATGGAGAACGGGGTCATGCATGGATGAGAGACTGTCGATCAAAGGTTGACTGTGGATAAATCAGGCTTAAATGATGCTCTTGTCTCGTAATGTGGGACGTCATTTGACTCGTTATGAAAAGGTCGAGTTTGCCTGGTTAATGCTACGAGATTCAATTTTGGCTTGGAATCTCGATTCGATAACACCGAAATATCTAATTTGATCCTTTTGTATCCACCATTTTAAATTTACAGCACTTCTTGCCTAATATAGACTGACCAAATTGTATACAAGTCGCTCATACATAATTGTAAACTGTAATGATAGGGTTATTTTTTTATGCCGACTAGTACAACTGGACTCAGTTGGATTCAAATAGACATGGAATGTTCGGCGGTTGAGAAACTTGTAAGTTTAGTTATGATTGGTGGTTGGAAAACGCAGCTCAGTTATGTCATACCTTCAGCACAGTACATATCACGCGAATTGATTGGCAGTTGATATACGTTTCTTTCAATCCGTTTGGTTTCAGTCCTGATCGATTATCTCAGTTGTGTAAAACTCTGACTCTAATGGTATTTGATTATCACGAAATTTTCAAATCACATATCTACAAATTAACGTATAATCATACGTTATCCTCATGAAAGACCAAGGATCAATTTCTTTGAACTAATTTAAAAACATCTAAAATGTAATTTACATGAGTGTCTGTTTAAAGAGAATTAGATGTATTTTTGCTTATCTCACTCTACATTGTATATTCAAATATGTAACAGGAAGACTAAAATATAATCCATAAATAGATTTTGCAGCCATATAAAGTAATAACGATCGTAAAACTCATCTAAGCGAACGCTCTTTGAAAGACTGCAATGTCAAGTACCAATCTCGTATATAGTGGGTTGGTAACATACCTGCCTTGGCAATATTAATTGTAAATGTGTGTTGGTTTCATACTTTCGTAGGTAGTTTCGAAAACTATATTATGCAAAGTGAAACAAGTGATAATAATTTTCAAAAATAAACAAGGACTTTATGCATTCTTATATAGATTGTGATAGAATTCAGGTACTAATTCTAAACAACAAAATAAAGACAGAAGTCACAGACACATACCCATATAAGTTCACAAAAGAACCCAACGAACTACATAGACATGAAGACAAAGAAAAGTAATCTGAATCATGGGTGACATATAGGATAAAGTATGCGCATACGATCTACAAATTTCAAATCCAAACATTATTAGATCATTTTTCTTATCGCTTACCAGGTTGATGTATTCCCTGCCTTTGCCGACTTTAGTTAGATGGATTTTTATAACAAGGAATTCGTAATAACCAAACATAATAATATAAATGCCATTGTTTAGAACAAAGTGACAGTAAGGAATCAAATCTTCATGATTGATGTCATTAGAAAATTAGTTGAGAATTATTGTTTACCATATCTTATCATATCTTATACTTAGCCTTTCAAATTGATCTGTTTTAAACGTTTTTATTATATGTATTAATATATTATTATTAAATTGGGAGTTATTCATTTCGAGGCGAATGGATCGGATCAATTACAGGATGGTTTAGGAGACTTTTAAAATGTCAAGAGCGACTGTATAATGAGTTAGACAACTGAGCGCACGTGACTACTTTATTTTAACGATTAACAAATATTTAACTTTTATTATTTTTCAGTACGGCATAAAACTCGCTTCGAAGAAAATAAGATCAACATATTCCCACATAGATTTCCTATCTGTAGAAGGAAAATACCCATGCCTTGTGAAATATCATACAAAGTAGCTGGCCACTATTCAAGTATAAATCTGATTACATTGTCAAATACCAGTCGTAAGAAAACTAATATTTAAAGATCACTATATACATACATTGCGGAGTGTTATTTGTATTAAGTTGTTGTAATGATAGTGATTGTCATTGATGTAGTATTAGTATTTAATTTGCAAGCTGTACTTGACGTGGTCCGTCCTTTATATTCCAGTTGTAGTTGTAGCTCTTTTTCTTTGGTACAATAAAGGCAGTTTGAAGTGTATATAGATAGGCTACACATTAATATTACTTGTTATATCATTCCCGTACTACGTCGAGCACTTCGTATGGGTACACTGTACAAAGGTCACTTTACAATAAAATAAATTTGGATATCACTTAATCTAGGAACAATATAATGTATGCATATAAACAAATTATTTCTCACAATTATTTCATGAATAAACTAGCTGAATTGTCCGTCATAGGACGGCAGTTTGAACAAATATTATAAAAGGTTGGAAACAATGAAATGAACAAGTATAAAGAAAGTTTTAATATAAAAATATAAACGGTGAATAAAGAAAAGGCTGGATTGACGTTATGATTTAATTTTAAATGAGATCAACTTATTATTATTGTTACAAAGATTCTCAAGGTTATAAATCTCAGTCCACTTCTCACTACATAATTTTTGTTTAATACTTTCATCCACGTTTATTGCTGAACCGTATATTCCCTCCGCTTTTAAAATAGAAAAACTCCCTGCTTGTCAAACATGTTGTGAGTTAATTGGCTTTTGATTGCATCGTTTAATGATTTTGATACTTTTGTAGTAAGAAAAAGTGTTTTTGTTAAACATTATCGCATACATGTTTTCCCTTCATCATTTCCAAAGCATTACATTACCATGATTATTACCTAAATTGTTATGAACTGCATTGTCGGCTAATATTCAGGATTGGTATTGATAGAACATTTTATGTGGAACAAAATTTAAAAACACAGGAATTAATACTCATTTTGAATTTGTGGATCCTATTTTAAATTGGTACATGCCATTGACATTAAGATGTCGGAATATGAATTTCTGCTTTGATAAAAGTACATATCTTAATATTCGGTCACACTGATCACCGACTCAAATAAACTTTGCTGATGTAATTATCTGTTATATCCTACACGTATGTTGTTGTTGTTGTATTAGGGTGTAACGCCATTTTCAGGACACGATAAGCTTATACTTGGTGGCCAAAATTAATTAAAAAAAGGAAAAAAAAACTGGAAAACCCCAGGAAAAAACCACCGACCTACAATAAGCTACTGGCAAGCTTTCTCACATCCCCCATTGGCCTAGCCTGAGACTCAAATCCATGCCGAGGTGAGATCCCCCTACACGTTTGACTTGGTTTCGTGACATGAACCTTGTTCTGTAAGGCATTCATCAGTTAATGGAGAGCATGACTTGGATGCAGTGAAGAAGAAACTCATTAAGATTTTTGATACACTTACAAAGCTTGTTATTTGTGCCATTTATGGCAGCTGTTAAATATGATGAAACATCATTTAAAGACAAGAAAGAATTGTGCATGCTGATTTCCACATTTATTCAGAAAGAAAAGAGCGATCCGAACCGCTTTATTTAGTTATAAAACAGGTGGTGACGCAGTGATTTAATTTTTTGAACCTAACTTAAGAGACAATAATGCCGTTTTGATTCGAGACACTGAACAAAAGCCACATTTCGCTCTACATAAATTAGACTGACAAGAGAGTTTAATGCGTAATATTATTATATGTATATGGTATTGTCCTTTATTTATCTGTGTCTAATTTACCAGTGTAACTTCGCCATTTTATGTCTCCGAAATGTTGTTACAAAATGATATGGAACAATACCGGGCCAGTGAACAAAGTATTCATCAACACAATGGCAATGAACTGACGGATAAATCCGCTAAATCCGCCGTTTTGTCAGCTGTCTGAAGGAGCGCAGCATCCAATCTTTGCAATGTCACCCTGATTGAGTTCTTAGCGGTTTGACAAACATTACGTGGACAGTGTTGTTGTTGTTGCTGTTTGTCAGTAAAGCGTGATGCACTTTTGCAGTGATATAACTATATAGTCATTAGCACATCCATACAGTTGTATTTTTGTCTCTTGAAATATAGTCCGAGTATGCAAATAAAATTTATATTTATTTAGCTTTCGAGGGTTTTAATTGGGTAAATGCATGTTTTAAATAAATATTCATCTTAATCTCGGAGACAAATATTTCGAGTATAATAAAATAAAAACTTTCAAGAAAACTCTACATTACGACGCGAGATATGTTCTGCCGTGTATCGTATTATTTTCGTTCTGTATTTCCTACGAACCCGAATCATCGTGTGTTCATATCCGTACAAGTATATGTTGTTCATAATATTTCGGCACGTAATTAAATTTGACACCTGGAGAAAAATGTCCCATAATGGATCACGATATTAACTGTCAGCTGAAAACAAATGCTTATTTTTGTTTAATTTCAGGATTTCGTTTAAAGTTTGAAATGTGGTTTTCTATTTGCAAAACCATTGCCATACTAATGTAATATAAAGCACATTCATTCATCCTTTAGGCTTATAAAAAGCAAATTTCTCTTCTTTTGATAGTGCATAAAGACGGTAAACACATGTTATGATGCATTACTTTTTTCAAATTTTTGCGGGATCACACACACATATGTATGTATGTATGTATATATATATATATATATATATATATATATATATATATATATATATATATATATATATAAAAGTATATATGTATGTATGTATGTATGTATGTATGTATGTATCTGTGTGTGTGCGTGTGCGTATATATATATATATATATATATATATATATATATATATATATATATATATATATATTATTTATAATCTAGTCCAGTTTTACTATATACAGAAAAAATGCCAATAATGTGTAAGCCACCTGTGCAATTATATCAGATCAATATAGTCATATAATTTTTCATCTTTCCTATCAATAAATATTATACATAGTGTGCATGTTGTTGGTCCCTAACAAATTGAATTGCTAAATTGTCTTAGTGACATAAATGAGTGTAGTCACTGTTAGGTATTTTGTCTTGTTAATTTTGAGCGGTGGTCAAAATTGATCAAATTAGATTTCGAGAAAGGGATTGTTCGAAAAGGGTTCTCGAACCAAATGAGAACCCTGGGAAGGGAAAAAAAAAAAGAAACAACATAAACAATTTTTTCTTTGTATTTCTTCCTTTTATCCCCTTTCTTCCTTTTTTTCTCGCATTACAATGTTTATATTATTCCCCCTCTTTTCCCTTCCTTTTCCTTTTTCTCTTTTATTTCATATATTCATTTTAGGGTAATGTTACGTGGTTCTGCTTTTGTAAGCTAGTGGTCCCCGCTTTGGCCGCTTTAACCGGTATGGCCTCGTTAATTATTTATTTGAGCAGCAGGGAGGGCAAATCGGACAACCTTTTAATAGAGGCGTCCATTTTGGCAAACCAAGGCTTCCTCCAAAATCGTAAAAAAAGAGTCTATTTGGCAAACCAAGGCTTCCTCCAAAATCGTAAAAAAGTTTCCTTTGGAGACGCCAAAGTCGTTGTCGCACCGTTCCTGCTGTTATGGGGTTAAAAATCTTTTTTACGATTTCACAAACAAACTAATTTGTAAAACATCGCCTCGTAAATCAGCTAGATTATTGGACTGGGCAGTGAAATTAAAATTAATTCTCGTTAACGAATCATTATGACATCGCATATAGACTGGATTAGTTTGATCCTCAGTTATTAAAAATACGGGTGGAGCTGTTGGTGCAAATGAATATAAAATATATCCCTGCTGGGCTTGATTTGATCTTTCGAGATTTATTTGATAGCTTCCTTCCATACCATCACATACTAAATTCAATGCAATCACCGAGGATATATTGACGTTTTGAGGTGCGATATGTTGCCCACCACCATCTGGGTCATTATTATGTTTGAGGATATTTGTTTGTGATATTTTTTTCCATGCGGCGAGTATTTGTAGGAAATACTCATCGAGGAGATCATTAACAGATTTTTTTACTTCATCTGCCTTATACCCAGGAAATTTGAAATCGGGTAAATCAGCTTCTGTGATTTTGTAACCGCTTAGGAATTTTTGTTCATCTCCGTTTTTGTCATTAATTATTACTTGAATTATTCGTGTGTTGATATATTCCATGTCGGATACAAGCTGATTTAATATCTCAATGTATTTTATGACCTCGCTGCGTGAACTCGTTATATCAAAACGATGTTTTTGGAAACTCTGTCGTAGTCGTTCTAGTGTGTTCTATGTAATTGATTAATCTCTTTCAAATAATCAATGACGTTATTTATAGTGAATACAATGGCAATGGATGAATCAGGAGGTTTCTCAAAACCAAATTCCCATTGCATGGTTTTGTTATCAAGAAATGTGAATCTATCAGTTAATTTTGCATTTTTTTATATCAGGTAAATACTTTCGATATGATGAAGCAATTTCGTGGTATGATTGTAAATCTGTGACATAATCGGATTTCTTAGGTTCGGGTATTTGATAAGATGTCCGATGCTGGTTTTCAGGCCAACCCAGTATTGTTCTTATCGAGCTCTGATAGATAAATACGGCATACCCGAGCGAGTTTATCTCAATCGTGGATGATAACATCGACTCATGAACTGTTATAGCGATTTTCGGTTCTTTTCCAGTAATTGATTTTATACTGCGTTGTAATTCATTATTGATTTGTTCTATTTGGTATGTCCCAGATGGAAGCGAAACAACGTTCCAGTCTGTAGTAACATCGGGTTTATTTTTACTCGCAAACACCAAGGAATTATTCGGTTGCTGACCAACAAATGATTTTCATTTAATATTTGGCCATCTATGGTATACTCGTAGTTTTACTAACGCTATCTCCTTAACTGTAACCGCAGTAGGGAAATTCACACTGAATTCAGGATTCGTTGAGGTTATTGAGATCATGCTGGTTTTCACCGGTGTGGTATTTTCTGCTATTCGTTAAAGTAGTTCTTGCGATGTTGCCATTGTTATTATATTCGTGTTGTTTTTCTGATTTTCACATCGCGGAATCATAAACACGTACCATCGCTGAAAACTCACTATCGGATATTAATGTGTCATCGAGTGACGATGATATCATCGAGGATAATTGTGAGTACGCGGTTGACACAACATGAAATTCAATTACGTAATCTTGCAGTTTACGCGGGCTACACGATGATATTTTTGTTTTTGTTATAATCTAAATAATTCCCTCGATTGTTGTCGCCGCTGATATAAAAATTGGAACAGCTATCGGGGCAATCATTGTCACCGAGGAGAGTATAATACCGGCTCCGGTGATTACACCTGATACCGAATACACGGTAACGTCAACTGCCGTGATTCTTCGTCGGTATTTTTTTTTATTTTTACTTGATTCTCCTCTGTGAGGGTTTTGAGTTAAGTTTGAAATTCTCTGACCTGATCATAGCGATACTGCTGTGATGACATTTTATTTATTACAACATAATTACATTTAGTTGTTTACTTAAATCCGCTACGAATTCCACATACCATGTTATTGAAACCCTAGCCAAATTATTATCAGTGGATGCTATTGTGAATTGTTCAGCTGTTCCTTTGTCGATGATCGTTGATATCATATTGTTGACAACAGATGAACTCATTGATGAAATATTAAATTGAGTCGGCGACAGTAGTGTTAATCGATAAATACCTTTGACGGTCGCCATGATATCTAATTTGTTGTTTGTAGGTGTCCACGCAAATGATCCGTGTTGGATTGTATATACCGAGTTTATATTTTTCTCATGAGGAATTTTTACTTTTTCAAGTACTTGTATCACCCTCGGCAGATCATCTCTGATGACATCGCTGGTTGTTTTAATATCAGCGTTGATATCTTCTATTCGCTGATTAATTGCGCGTATTTCATTGCTGGTTGCTTTAAGATCATCGATGGATTTTCTAATTTCCGGCAGTTTTATATCGAGTTTATCCAATGTGGTGACAGAGAATTTATCTATAATATTTTTACGAAAAGTTGTAAACTTATCGACATGATCTGCATACCTAGATTGTAATGATGCTAGTTCTAACATAGCTACTTTTATCTCTGTGAGTTTCGGTGTGGTCACCGGTGGATTTCCAATATTGTCAATTATACTTTTTTGTAATTCAGAAAACCGATTAAATTTAGTTTATATGGTCGTCATATTCATCTCATAGTTTTTTTAATAATTCTATTGTTGATGAATAATTATCACTGAGCGCTGCTAATTTATCTGTGAGCATCGAAACAAGTACACCTGGTTTGAGTTTACCCTGATCGAAAAACAACGTGATAGTATCTTCTACTGTGTCGCGTTGTTTAACTAAAATATCATCAAGGGAAATATTACTAGTTTTCAATTTACCCTGACAATTTTGAAATACGACTATTTCATTGGGATCAACACATGCTAAGTTCAACATCTCAGCTATTTCATCTTCGACTATTTTTTTTTACATCACCGGTTGCAGATATTTCCGCGGTGGGTTTTTTCAGGCTTGATAAAGATCTCCCCCAAATATCAATCATGCCTATATTACATTCGTCTCTTTAAGCAATTCATTATTGTGTATTCGTAGACGACTTTATAAGGCGATTCAGATTATGCTGAAACCGCCATTAACATTTTAAGGACTTCTTGTCCACACGAATTTTCAAGTAAGCCCAGTATGGGTAACTCTGAATACCAAACAGGAACTGAAGAATCCAACTTGGATATATACTCAAAAAATTTTCCTTCTGTTACTTTTCTAAATCTCTACAAAAACCAAATATATGAGACAACGGAATCACTCATTAAATTCTTCCATCGCGCTTTAACATCGTTTTCCGATTGAAAAATCCTAGATTAAAATTATTTCACACTTTAAATTCCATTCCGGTTAAAACCTTCAAGGGAACCGCACTCAACAATGAGATTACTCGAACGATTAATATGAAACCTGTTTCCGCGGTAACAAAATATATAAAAACCTACCTAGAAGTAATGTTTCATCGCCGATATTGCCTATCAATGTCACCGTGAGATATTTATATGAACCCGGCGAACTTGAAGGCGGTAGAAGAAGATCAACTGATCCTATATGGAGTATCAGATCACATAAAATATTCAGTGTGGTCACATCTAAAAACAGACCAGAAATATATAGATTATATCCAAGCGCGCCACAGCGTGGATTTGCTCGTGAACAGTTACAAGTTATCCCCGATGATACTCAATTGCCGCCTTGGGATCTTAATTAGCACAATGATTTCGATTACATTCCAATCAGGTCAATATTACATTATCTCGGGTATGACCACATCAATGATAATTTTTTCATCGTCGTTGATGTAAACTCGTCGAAGTTGATTTATTCTTCGTACTCGTGATACCGCCAAGTAAACTAAATTTGACCACTCGATGAAGTTATCAATGATCAAGACAGTCGTATCCGTGATAGTCAATCCCTGCGACGAGTGTATTGTCATCGCGTAACCTAACCTCCATGGAGATTTATCGGCGCCTATTGCATCTCTGACAACAGTGATATCAACCCCCACAACATTGTTTAACACAAGTACTTGTCGGTGAGATTTTCCAGGAATATCTACTTCGATGTTTTGTCGTCGTGTATATTTGGGTCTATAGCATAGCAGTACTGGCTCCGTTGGGAAGTTTTCTTTATGGAGATAACATAATTTCATCTGAAGTAGATCTCGGATTCTTTTTCTCCTTGCGATTATCAAATCGGTTGGGGTCTACGTTTCCCAGAAATCCGCAATAGGTGTTTCAGGGATTGTTTTGCGTGTTATTTCACATTGAATTTTATTCGACTGTAGTCTTATCGCGGATTTTAACGTGCTTAACTCCGGTCGAGTAATCGATGATCTGTGTTAATTTATTCGTAGTAGTCAACGGTTCTTTTTTAACAACAATGAGGCGATAATCTAGTAAATGGTGGCGGTTGACCATAATCGCCACACATTATCACAGCGGTGTTTTTCTTTAATAACCACTCCAAGAATGTTTTTAACAGCTTAAATGATACCGTACAGATCTCATCCCATATGATTTTCCCAGGAATATGTTTTGTTCCCATTCGCTCAGAAGTTCAATCGGTACCATAATATCGAAATAAACTATCATACGTACAAGCATTTACCCCCCCCCCCATGTTATTTCTCGAGCAAGTCGTTGAGTTGAAGTCAACACAATCATGTTAACGTTTTTCGCGAAAAATTCGATTACTCTGGTTATGTTAGCCAATCCACCTGAACCTGTTTAATAAACAGTTTTATGTCTGATTATTAGATCGTACACAGATGGATACGATGATTCTTCATTGTTTGTATCCATGAGGTAATTATCCTCGATGGGGGTATCAGCTGACTCGCAGTATCCATGAAATGTTTCTTGTTTTATTCCCTATGTTCCCCAATCACCTTCCCGCATAGTAAACTTCTGGACGGATTTTACGTATAATCCATCGAAATAAAATAAGTCGGTGGCTACTCTAAAAGCGATGTCAGAAAATCTATTTATCATCGAAAACAAATTTATCGATGTATAACCGAGCATCGATGACCTCAAATGAGTATACTGTGGTGATTCTCCATCGTGACATTCAACAATTGGTCCTAATTTTTCCTTGTTGGATAAATGGACTGTGCTTCTCGAGGTAAATATATAATTTTGTATGTATCCGCGATTATAAAATTTAATTCGGCATCATCAAAGACCGATCGGGTACAACACCGTTTATGTTCAGACGATCCACCCTGAATAAATTTTCAAATTATTTATCTTCCTCGGTCCACTGCTTGTCGTTCTAGTTGTTTACTCATATCCCAGTCGTCGCATTTTTCCGGGGTTGGTAACCAAACATCAGTCTGTGCCAGATATGATATTATCGCGGTGGAAACAGTTAACGATATCAGTATTTCTTTATCTAACATAAATCTCAATAGCGCTATCATAGTCATTTTGTCGTTGAAAAATGTTTTCCAGTCCACAAATAAAATATCGGATGAAGACCATCGCGGAATTTAAATGATGTCATCTTGGCAAATCCTGTCAGATCAAAATTCGGCAACGGTCCATTTAAAGCAACTCTGGTCATCTCATGTGTTGGATGCCCAAACCGTTTAAAATATTCGTTGCATTCACCACACCCGAAAAAACTTCCCGTGTAACACCCTGCCATGTCAAAGGAAATCATATCTTGGATATTATATTTTGTATTCGACAATCCGCCATGTCCATGTTTTAGACAGCTAGCCTGTACATCATCCAGAAATTCATATCTGGTTGGTTTCCATGAGTTTTTCTCTCTGTCAAAATGTGCTGTGACCGATGGTACAGTAGAACAATTTCGGGTAATTTCGTCGATGTTATCTGTATACTTCCTCGCGAGGTTATTCATTTCGTTTCCAAATGTTTCTGTTCGATATAAATCTCCATTTGTTCTTACAAATTGATCATATTATGCTTCTTCTTCATCGCTGCAGCGTAACTACACGGAAACAGGATCGATTTTGCTGATTTCGTAGATTACATCGAATATATCTCCGAGGTAGTATTTTATTGTTCGTTACACAGGAAATACTGGAACGAAACTGGACCACACATGTGAATTATGGTCAATGATTTCAATCGGAGTACCATTTTTATATTTTGATTCATATAAAACTTTTATAGTTATCGGGAATCTTAATTGCTTCTCCAACTTGGCAACATCGCTTATTGAAGCTCCTGTTTGTTTCTTTTTCACAGATTCCGCCCATTTAGTTAACTTTTATTTTCTTATCTCGTTTAATCCGTTTCCTCGCCGAGTATTATTGAAGTGTTCGGTAACTCTTTCAGAGGCACAATTTAACATCGATGAAATTTTCATCCAGGGAGTTTATTAATATCTGGGAGGCTTTTTAGGAAGACTACATATATGGTTACTGTTACCGGATATGCTATATTGTAATATGTGCTATCAATCCCCTTTATTATACCAGATTTTCTCTCATCAGTTTCAATTGCTAGTTTCTTATTTGCGGTCGTTACACGCTCGTGTTTATTATATACTTTCCTACCCCGCTTGGAAACTCTACTAAATTTTACTTGCATGTAATATTGTTTACCATTGCGACGTATCTTTGATAATGTTTCCTTGGGCACGTAAATCCGTCATTGTGTTATCATCGCCACGAGTTCGATATGTCGACCACACCATCTTTAAGAAATTCATACATCGTCGCTTTGATACTGTTTTTAATTTGTGATTTCCATATTCGCGGTTTTATTTTATTGTCGAGGTCGGTTTTCTTCTTCTTTGGGGGTATATTTTTATGTTTGTAATCTTGGAAATATATATATCATATATCAGACAAATTATATGTTCAATAAAATTTTAAAGTACTATATATATATATATATATATATATATATATATATATATATATATATATATATATATATATACAATATATAAATGGCATAAAATATTTGTAGATGGATACGGAAAGCAAATAATGGTTTATGCGGACGATGATGTTTCGGAGAGTATTGTGCATTTCATAATCAACAAATCAAGAACGGTTCTCATGGACTCGTTAAATGTTATATCTTTCATGGATAGTGATATAAGATATTTTCCATCAACACGCTTCGCTGGTAAATACTATGTTATTCATAACCAATCTATAAAATATGTCGCCGATGATATACAACTAGCCGCGTTTCCAAAAAAATATAAAACATGGGTATCATTTCTTTACGATGAATAATTATTTGATTGTTTGTTGTTTTTTTTACCCATGATAAAATATTAACCTACCGCTATAACATATTTATAACAGCAAATTTTGATTAAAGTGATAAGAAAAACGACAAAAATTAAATTAACACCTATTTATTCAAGTTGTCAGCTACATCAATCTGGACAATCCAATAACATCTTTTCGAAGTCTTCCTCGATGGTCTTTTCTCATCGATGTTTCGCGAAAACTTCCTTGACGTCAACAAATATTTTATTGATAAGCTTCGACGACGGGATAAACAATTTTAATTTATCATGATAATGAATAATAATCTTATCTCGGCTTCTGTCATTGATTTCAATATCCTTTACTCGTTTTTATGTGAAGGGATTCCCCTTCTCTCATTGATTTAACACTGCGTATTCCTTCATGATAAAATCCATGGTGAAAATTTTGCTGTCACCGATGTAATCTTTTACTCGTCAAGTGCAATTATCAATGTTGCGATATTTTCGTCGTTCATATACCTATACGAAATCATTTGTTTAATTGATAGTTGTGAAAGGCAATTTATTGTATGTGTTTCACCTCGCGTGGGGGCAATTTGGTGAAGTACAAAATAAAGGGTCATTTCACCAAAATAACGGCTCCACTAATGTGTAGGGTTCCGGCGGACGAGGAGAAGGAAGAATAAATCAAATACTTGGAAGTATGTTCGCTGTATCCGTACGTGTGCAAGTATCGTCCCTTTCCCGTAGGTTACCCACAATTGATGACGGAACACAATGATCTGGACAACATACGTCAGTACGAAGGATTTATCACGTACAAAGTCTTACATCCTACGGACTTGTGTCATCCCGTTTTACCTCATCATTGCCAAGGAAATATGATGTTTCCTTTGTGTCGTACTTGTGCATAACGTGCAATCAATCCCAACCTTGTCATCACACCCAGGAAGAGCGCCCCTTGACTGGAATGTAAGTTATAGTGGAATTGTTTAACGCTCTGGACCTGGGATACCAACTCTCAAAAGTGTACGAAATTAAACACTTTCCCATGACACAACAATCCCGCAAGTGCAAGGAGACATATAATTTTGTTTTCGCCGACTACGTGGATATCTTTTGAAACTAAAACAAGAAGACAGCGGCTATCTTTCATAGTGCCACACTCCCGAAGACCAAAATGAATTCAACGAAAAATATTGGGAGCAGGAAGGCACCACTTTAGACCACATCGAGGAAAACGAAGGAAGACAATCGTTTGCCAAAGTGATGTTAAATTGCTTGTGGGGTAAAACATCACATCGACCGTCTTTACCCAAGACGGAGTGGTTGTCAGAACCTTCCCGGTACTTCCAAATCATTCACACAAAACCAAATACACGAAACACGTGGACGTCCTTCGTGAGGACTTAATCTTAGTCAATTACGAAAAAAAACTAGACTTTGTAGAAGCCGAAAAATGTCATCAATGCGGCGTACGTGACAGCCCATGCTCGATTAAAATTGTATGTAGTTTTAGAACTGTTAGGAGATCGTGTGTTGTATTTTGACAGAGACAGTTGCATCTTCATCGATCGACCGAACCAGTGTTACCCTGACATCGAAGGAGACCGTTTAGGAGCCTGGACAGATTAACATCCCGACAAGATTCTTAAGCGTTGTCATCGTAAAATCCATCGTCGAGTCAAGAAAGTCATTTTTTAACCTGTAATAGTGACAGTGTCAGAAGAAGAAGGATCAGTCACCGAGGACAACCACTTTTTTCAAGACAACACTGTCATGGACATTCCCAAAAGACCATTCCCAAAGGACACCTATGTGACTGTGCCCAATGTAGAGATTGTAAGAACATCACACACTACCTCTAGTACACCTTGGTTACCAAAAAGATGTTGTACAGAGCCTTGTTTGTATGTCACTTTGATCGTTACAATGTGTATTTAATTCCTGTACTTATCCATTTGGCTTTTATGTACTTTTGTATTTCTTGTTGTTCCAGTTTAAACATGAATTGAAACAAACGTGTCCTGCAACAAAGTATAATAAACCTCTTATCTTGTCTGTTTTTGTGTCAAAAGTGTCATACCCTACACTACTATGGCTACCTCTGCTATTTCTGCTACTACTCGACATTCATGGTCATCGACTAATACTTAGATTATGCTAGTTGGGAGGTCTTGTATCTTCGTCATGTTGCAAAGAGTGGTAACTGGCATACAGTCTCTTGCAAGAACGTCAAGATGATTCCATTGTGTTTGTGGAAGGCATTCAAGGCGAAAACTACGGGATCGTGTCTGGCCCCAGTCGAACTCATTTCGTCATTTTCGACTTCATGATAGAAGAAGACGAAGAAGAAATTAAACTGTGGTTTACGTGCAAAGGGCATCGTCGTAACGCCAGTGTCATTTACATTACACAAACTTGGTTTCAACAAAGTAAAGCCCATCGTACCATTAGTCTTAATACCCATTCCGTGGTCTTGTTTAAAAGTCCTAGATATAAATCGCAAGTCTTAGCCAAACAGTAAGGAACACCTTGGCTGACTCATGCGTACGATGATGCCACTCAATCCCCACACGCCTCCTTACTCGTGGATTTAAAGCCCACCCCCACACCGATTATTTGCGACTTCGTAGCCATTGGTTTCACGACTGGTGCCAAAACGGAGGACGTGTCGTGTACACGTTCTTGTCGTCGATATAACAACAACTATAAAATATATTTAACAAAACACGCTCACTTTGAGCTGTCTCATACATCGTCAACATGATGTTCCTTCAGTCTCATCTTCCCATTAAATTGTATCGTGCCTTGTACGGTATCAGTCGCAAAAAAATCCACAAGTACGTGCTCACGTCTAAGAAGCTAGTCTCAACGAAGTCTTACGATGGTTACCGTGACCGCACGTCAATTACTGCAAGGCATCATTCACATTCCACATAAAACCAAACGCTTTTTGACAGAACAAATTAGCCTTGTCGCAACTAGCCGATCCTTGAATTGATACTCAAACCTAAAAAACATCATTCGTTCCTTCTTAAAATGGGATCCCAATGCCCCCAAAGATAAAAACAAGAAAAAAGTCAAACAAACCCCAAAGAAAAAAAATAATAGTGCCAAGATCAAAACACAGAAAAAGAAAAGTCCACATAAAAGAGATGTCAGCCGCAAAGAGGCACTTCGCCCAGGACGCAGCCCTTACCTTCGTAAACCAGGATCTGCAGGACCGGTGACCACGTTTCCAGTAGCTTCGAGTTCTTCCACTTCTCCGTTACTGGTGATGGCAGCCAAATCCAATTTGACACCGTGGCACATAGAACACGTAACACCGTTTCCAAACAGCTACCAATTTGCCCCACCCAAAGTAGTATCATCGAAGAGTGGGTGCTTTATTAACAAACCAATGGAGAAGGTGTTAACCAGCATTTACTACGATCCAGCCTACCCTGATGGTTACGGAGGAGTTCAGAAATTGTATCGTGCTGCTAAACCTCGCCTGAAATAGCTCCGTTTACCTGAAGTACAACGATGGTTACTATAACAACCCACGTACACTTTGCACAAACAAATTCGACGAAAAATGTACAGAAGACGCACTCAAGTGGAAGGCATCGATCATCAATGGAAAGCCGATTTAGCCAATGTCTCTCAGTTATCCACCTACAATCGTGGCTACAAATATGTGTTTTGTGTCATCGACGTCTTTTCTAAATTCCCCTGGGTCGTACCTGGGTCGCCTTCTAAATTGAGCGGAGAGTTACGAGACTATCAATTAGTGTTGAAACAAAATGGTCGTCACCCTCTTTGATGGCAAAGTAACAAAGGCACCGAATCTTTGAACCAAGCTTTCCAACGAGAATCAACAAAACGTGACATTCATTTTTTTACCACCTAAAATCCTGAGACCAAAGCCATCATCTTGGAACATTTTCAACACACCTTGAAAGAACGCATGTGGAAATATTTTACGCATCAACACACTCTCAAGTACATCGACGTCTTATCGCATGTAGTATACAAGCATTCAACCAATCTTACCATATAAGCATTGGACGTGCCCCACAATATGTGACACCCGACAACGAAGTGACTGTTTTTGAGCTTCTCTTTGGTACGTCCCGGACAATGGCGGTCCTCAAGAAAAGTGGCCTGTTAACAACTGGAGATTGGGTTCGCATGGGCAAAATCAAACGCACTTCCGACAAAGGTTACTTACCCAACTGGACCCCCGAATTGTTTCGTGTTACTCGAAGAGTGCGTGATCGTCATGCTGCTGTCTATTAATTGGAAGACATGAACGGTGAAGTATTAAAAAGAACGTTTTACTTGCCTGAGTTACAGCGTGTCACCAACAATGAAGGCAAAGTGTTCAACATTAAAAGCATTTCGAACAAAGAACCCAACACATAGGAACCCGTTGTGTCAAAGAAGTCAAAGTACCTTGGAAAAGATATACTCCCAGTTTTGATTCTTGGATTGACGCTTCGCAGGCCATCAACAAATAATGAAGTGACCATCATGCCCTTCCACACAACCTAAGTTACCACAGTGACTATTCCTTCACCCTATTCTTCTCTGCAAGATTTACAAATCAACCTTTGTCAGTGTGGTGTTGAGAACGTGTACCTAAAATTCAAATTGTCTTTTTCTGTCAAATCTTTGTAGTACATTGTGTCATCGGTGCAACCATTGCAAATTTGAGTTTGCAACAAGGAGACATACAATTGTGGGTCATTTTACTCAGCAGTTGCATCTTTTATCTTCTTCCCAATCCTTCCCTGAAATACTCTTACAACAGGAACGACAGCAATAACGTGAGCCATGCGTCCGACGTCAGTCATTCTCCTAACAACCATCTCTTCAATCAGACACTCCTTTAACCTTGAGTGACTCCTTGCACAGAACAACTTTGGAATTTTGAACAGCAACATTAACCATTTTTACTTAACGTTACCCAGTGACAGTTCCATGGAGGTGTTTCCTAACAATAGTTTGTTCTGTTACACGGCTAAATTACCTCAAGCCATTCATTTGGATCGAGATGCCTATTGGGAAGTGGCTTTAGTGGAAATGATACACCCTACACAAATTAAAAACACAGTTTTAAAGTAGAAGTTTATGACGACCAATTGCAACAAAACTTAGACGAACGCACCACTGTCAGTGACCCGATGATAACACAGGACCCTGAAACTAACGGTCCACCTATCTGATAACCATGCATGCAGGTTATTATTTTAGTGGTCAAACGTAAGTAACCACACTTGCTACCAGGTTCAATACTGTGTTTGGTAAAGAAATGAACAAAGCCAGAAAAAGTGTTACCTTTGAGTACCATAAAGTGGCTCGTTGCCTATGATCAAATTTTCAAAGGATGCAATTATGGCCATTACCCTTTGTCTTGAGTTGTATGATATTTTGGGTGGAGACTTCAGTTTGTTCAAGAAAAAAGAAATACCAGCCAAGACCAGTAACTTGGATTTTGCGAAATATTTTCGTTTGCCTGTAGAAATGATTCAAGGGCTCAACCTGATTTGTGTGTACTCCGATGTAGTGGCCTTATAGTTGATCGATGATTTTGTGACCATTATGGCTACCTGTTGTCTTTAGCTAGGGAACGTAGTGTATATCAATATCTTAATATCTTCCAACAGTGGAAATCCCAATTTAATTCACAACGTTTCCAACCATATCAAAAATAATTTATTTGTGGATTGAAAAAAATGTTTGTTATTTGAGAAAAATGTTTGTTAGTTGAACAAAATGTTTGTTAGTTAAAACAAATGTTTAGTTTAAACAAAATGTTTTGTTAGTTGTTTGCTATTTGAATAAAAATGTTTTTCGAAACAAATGCGTCTGTCATATGTTTTAAATTTCTATAGATGCTCTTTGACTTATTTTTTCCCTCACATCAAACTATCCTACATTAAACCGTAGTGGGGTGTTTTCTATCGCGTCTGAGCTTGAACCATATAAAGCAGGGGTAGTCTCCAGTCTGACCATCTATTGTTTGACTCAGCCTCCTACGAAGATGTACTCACGACTAGCCAACCTGAACGACGCTTTCGTCAATCTGCATCGTATCAAACAAAGTATGATGCCAAAGCCTAAAGAGATAGAGAATGTTATAATGTTGCAAGTAACGGAAGACTTAATTGATGAACTCTTCAGAAAGGAAATTCAGAAAGAAAAATAAGAATGGACTGAGAAGTATAGACTTCAAAAGCATCAGAGAGAGCAACAGCAACAGCAGCAGCAACAACAGCATCAGGAACCAGACAGAGGTTTTGTAGACTATCGTGTCGACACGAAAGAATTTTCCTTCTCCTTCCTAAGAAGCAAACGATATACTTTTGCCAGACGAGGACGCAATCTTAGACGATTAAAGATTGCCATCACTATTTGTGCACACAAAAACAACAGCCACTTTCAGGGCTACCCAATACTCTCGAAAAGAAATAATAATTGAATTTGATAATGATTTGTGAGGAAGTTGGAAAAAAAAGAAGTGAGTCTATAATCACTTCTTTCTTTACCTTTGTTTGAAGTGAGTCTATACGCACAACGTTTTATCCAGTAACTTGTTAAATTTATAATTAATGTTTGTAAACTTAAAAGTGAGCGAGAGTCTCTTTTAAGTCAGCGTGTTTTGGTGAAGATAGGGGTAATGGAAGTATTATATCACAGTGATGTTTTCCTTCACGTCCGCACGCTTGTCCAATATATAGAGAAACACTCGTCAGTCCTGCTACCTATCGTTGGGGTAACAACTCAACCAAGATGAGCAGACTGCAAAAATTGATAGAACTTCAGATGCACCTGGAGCATGCTTGACGTCTTCTGGCTATGGAGGCCATAGAAGAACATACCAGGAGTAAAGAAGAGAAGGAGGAAAAGGACATGAAAAGTCCAATCCGATCTCACCTCATGACGCTTGAAGTCTGTCAGGTGAAACCTGAGGAGAGCACACAACCAGAACCGGTAGGCCAGCCACATCCACAGTCACAGTCAGAGCCACAGCCACAGCCGCAACAACTAAAACATCATCCATGGTTGCGGTATAGAGGAAGACATGAACAGGCGTTCACTATCCCTCAAACGGAAGATTGAACTAGTGAAGCAACTCAAGATTCCTCTGCATTCCCATTCACACAAATAAATTGGGAGAACGACTGTAGCCGACGTTGTATGTGCGGGGTTAGACCAGGGAGATGTCAGCATTAGCCAGGTGCATTTTGGAGATTTAAGAAAAACAGTCATTGTCAGGGCTAACCAAATGTCTAGAAAAGAGACTGTTCAAATTGCCAATTGGTATGAGAGAGGAGTAGTGTGATTATAAACAATGACTCTTTTCCAGATAGGATAGTGTGTGTGTGTGTGTGTGTGTGTGTGTGTGTGTGTGTGTGTGTGTGTGTGTGTGTGTGTGTCTGTGTGTGTGTGTGTGTGCTCGCGTGCGTTTGTGTAGATAGTAGATTGTGTGACTTTGTATGGAAGATTGTGTGGTTTGTTTTGGGTGCTTCTCCGCGTGTGGAAAGTACATTTTATGGTTTGTTTCGGCTGCTTTCCCGGGTGTGTGGATAGTATACTATGTGATTTTAGATAGTAATTATGTGGTTTATGTTTGCTGCTTCTCCATGTGTGGTTAGTAAATTGAATGGTTTGTTTTGGCTGCTTTCCCGTGGGGGGGGGGGGAAGAGCTATTATATGGTTTATTTTGGCTAAGATAACAATCACAAACATGAATTCTTACAGCAAAAAACAACATTAGAAAAATAATTTCCCCACATTTGCAAAGATCGAGTCAACAGTGAATCGCCACAGAATGACCTTTTTAATCTGAAAGAATGGAGACAAACCCTCAGCAAAAAAAAAAAAGTACATCACCAAGAGAGGATAACCTAGGCTATGAAATATACAAACAATTACCACCCAATATGCAGAGCAATACCTTAGACTTAATAAATCTGATATGGAGAACAGGTCGCATCCCAAAATTATGTAACCGAGCCATAATCTATATAAATATACTTAATTACCTAAAATCAACAGACAAAAAACACAAACTCTAAATATCAAAACCATCAAATAAATAAATAAATAAATAAATAAGCATCAACATAGCCATAGAGTCAATATTTATCAATCAAGGGGCCAGAGCGGATAATAACACCGCTAGCTCAAAAGCAGGCCCACGTAACAATACCTTTAATAAATAGACAAAACATAAATATTATAACTACCAAATAATAAAGAATTAACGAGGCCATATCGGTTAAAGGGGCCAGAGCGGGGACCGACAGCTTACAAAAGTAGAACCACTTAACATTACCCTAAAATAAATATATGAAATAAAAGAGAAAAAGGAAAAGGAAGAGAAAAGAGCGGGGAATAATATAAACATTGTAATGCGAAGAAAAAAGTAAGAAATGGGAGAAAAGGAAGAAAAAGAAATAAAAAGGAGAACATTACAGTAACTAGTGGCAATATGTAGGTACGGTAAAACCAGTCAACCGACATGTGGCAAGATAAATACAAGTGTGATGAGAACACCGGGATCAAATAGTGATAGCTCAAGGAAACAAAACACCAACCAACCGACAAGAAAAAGGAAAAAGAAAGGGAAAGGGAGGGAAGAAGGAAAAATGAAGAAAGAGGGAAGAAGGGAGTAGGAAGAAAGTGGGAAAGAGAAAAGGGAAAAGAAGAGAAAAGGAGGAAGGAAGAAGTGAACTCTAATATTTTTTGGTGCTTTTTTTGTTGTTTTTTTTTGTTGTTCTTTTTTTGTAGTTTTTTTTCTTCTTCCCAGGGTTTTCATTTGGTACGAGAACCCTTTTCGAACAATCTCTTTGTCGAAATCTAACTTGATCAATTTTGACCAACGCTCAAAATTAACAAGCCAAAATACCTAACAGTGACTACACTCATTTATGTCGCTAAGACATTTTAGCAATTAAATTTGTTAGGGACCAACAACATGTCCACTATGTACTAGAAATATTTATTGATAGGAAAGATGAAAAATTATATGATTATATGGATTTGATATAATTGCACAGGTAGCTTACACATTATTGGTATATTTTTCTGTCCATAGTAAAACTGGACTAGATTAGAAATAAGTGCGACCCGGGCGTTTCAATCATAAACAATGGCAACATCAAGGAGTGTGGAAAAACAGAACAAGGCTAACTTGATTGTCGACGAAAACACGGCTGATCCATTAGACTTTATCTACTTTTACGTAACACGGGTTCTGATTAGATGTTGGAAATCTTGATTTCAAGCTCGGCCTATTCTCACACTGATGTAAATAAAGTACAACTAAACTATTTGGCAATTCACTAATTACACAGATACTTAATCATTCATTTTAGAAGTAATAATATATCAAACCGATTGGATTCTGTCTTTAACTATAGTGACACAATTTGACAAACTAGCTTTCCTAAACTGCTTTGCCGTGACACGACATGTTACACTAAGGCGAGACTGCCATTTAACGCGGGTGCCGGGGAGACTGCGACAACACAGCCTAGTGTAGTCAAAGTTACCTTTGGTCCCGACCAACTAAATAGCCCGAACATCGGGCATTAATTGGTTGCGAAAGCACTCAGTTCCGCATGCGACCTTAATTCATAGAATTGTTTGATTGATTACCACCATTCCACGGAATAACCATAGAAGATGGTGGCAGCGTTAACATTGTTCAACAATTTAAGACACAGCCATTTCTGGATACTACATGGTGAATATGTAGTGAGAAGACTACATAATGAATGTAAGTTTACAAACAGCCTGGACTTTGCAAACAGACTGAAAATATCCAGGGAGCTCCTAGAATGAATGCTAGAAGAAGAAGCCAAAACGTTACAAGGCTGCATTAACCCGCCCAATGTCAGAGTGGGGTCATTAGAGGAAGTCATAGATCTTGTCCAAAACGTAAGGTGCTTTTGGATAATATATTTCATTTGACAGAGTGGCCACATGTGCAAAAGGGTTTTGACCAGCTCATGAAAGCCGACGAACTAATGAGAAATGAGCTAACAGAAGAAGTGAAAAATATAAAAGATAAATGGACAAAGGACAGAAAAGAACAAGACAACGAAAGGAAAAAAAAGAGGACTTTGATCAACTAAATCAGAGATGAATTAGCGTTCATGAAAAGTTTAGAGCTATGGGACATTCTGACTGGATTCCCAAGAACAGAACGAAGAAGCAAGGAATCATTGGAAAAATCAAAAGGTGGTGGAACTACGGCACAAAATATAAGAACAAGTACCCAAAGGCCTTTTTCAGAGCCACTCATATGCCTCGAAAAAGACACCTGCTTTCTTTGCCTAAATTTCCCTTGTCGCAAAACAGGTCCAAATAATATTCCCCATGGTGAATTCCCATTGTCGCTATACAGACCCACCATGTTGAAAACCTCTTGTCGGTAGATAGGACCACCGTGTTAAATTTCCCTTCTCGCTAGATATGCCAACATCATATATTACACTTGTCGCTACACAGACCCAGAATGTTTTGTTTCCCATTGTCGCTATAGTGCCCCACGACCTTTTCCACTGGGATTTCCATTGTCGCTTAAAACAAATTGTAGCTATAGTACCCCACAACCTTTTCGACTGGTATTTTTTATTGTCGCTATAGTGCCCCATACTTACTTATATTACTACTATACATCTATATTTATAAACCTATCTATCTATCTATCTATCTAGGTAGGTATGTAGGTAGTTAGTCAGGCAGTTAGGTAGGTAGGTAGGTAGGTAGGTATATACATCTACAATCTAGCCAAACTGCTTAAATGGCGCTAACATCTAGATGCATATGGTTATATATTATGTCAATATATTGCCTATGAAGACATGTCCTTTCCATGTTATTCAGTTCATGTTCGGTTATGACCAGAAATATTTCAAGAAACATGAGTACATGCATTTTTTCAATGATATACACACATTGTGTATAGGTCTACATTTACCTATATCAGATAGAAGTGTCTATATAACAGTTGTACCATACCTGCAGAGTTAACTGTTAGAAGCGTAGCAAGGTAAGTATGTTATGACATTACCTGTAATATACATGTGCAAGTAGTGCAGTGCTTTTCTTCTTGTAAAACCGGGTATATATATATATATATATATATATATATATATATATATATATATATATATATATAAACATACATACATACATACATACATACGTTGGGAATGCCGATTTATTAGGGACCATCAATGTTGAAAGGCAGGGATCTAGGATTACTTTAAAAATACCTATGCTAGACTGAACATCGCAGACCCCCACCCGTGACCAATCATTCAGTGGGCAGTACCTTTTTGTACATGTATTTGCTATATGTATGTTAATTATTGTATATGCTGAACACAAACTAATGTGGGGCTATAAGGGTGACACTATTGCTCACACCATGTAAAATAACGTTGTCCTGACATCAGAGATTGTTTAACAAAATAGGTTTTGAACATTGTGCTGACATCAGAGAGCGTTTTGCTAAAAATAGGTGTTGACTCTGAAGCGCATAGGCTTCTAGCTTAATTATTTATAGAAGAGTCAGGAAAGCTTGTCGATTCATAAATGTCGATACATTTGTAGTATTCGAAATTAAGCTGTACAAATACAGCTATTTTGTTAATAAATTGATGTCATTTTGTGATAAGAAACGAATAATCAATAATTTCAGATAATGATTATTCGGGGACTTCGGTACGTTTCTTTCCGACGGTAACTACAGAGTTCTGATTAGTTTCATATATGACATGATATAATTCCTGTAATTTCAAATATTGTATTTATAATTAATTTTCGAACATGAGAGTGTGATATTTTTAGTTTCGAGGTCTATATAGTAACTAAACTGTGTAACAATTTGAAAACGTTTTAATCATAATGCTAACTTTCAGATTATTTTTGTTTTAAATCGATCTACTCCAAAAACGTATATATATATATATATATATATATATATATATATATATATATATATATATATATATATATATATATGTGTGTGTGTGTGTGTGTGTGTGTGTGTGTGTGTGTGCGTGTGTGTGTGTGTGTGTGTGCGTGTGTGTGTGTGTGTGATCCCGCAAAAATTTGAAAAACGTAATGCATCATAACATGTGTTTATCGTCTTTATGCACTATCAAAAGAAGAGAAATTTGCTTTTTATAAGCCTAAAGGATGAATGAATGTGCTTTATATTACATTAGTATGGCAATGGTTTTGCAAATAGAAATCCACATTTCAAAATTTAAACTAAATCCTGAAATTAATCAAAAATAAGTTTGTTTTCAGCTGACAGTTGATATCGTGATCCATTATGGGACATTTCTCTCCAGATGTCAAATTTACTTACATGCCGAAATATTATGTACAACATATACTTGTACGGATATGAACACACGATGATTCGGGTTCGTAGGAAATACAGAACGAAAATAATACGATACACGGCAGAACATATCTCGAGTCGTAATGTAGAGTTTTCTTGAAAGTTTTTATTTTATTATACTCGAAATATTTGTCTCCGAGATTAAGATGAATATTTATTTAAAACATGTTTAAAACGCATTCACCCGATTAATACCCTCAAAAGCTAAATAAATATAAATTTTATTTGCATACTCGGACTATATTTCAAGAGACAAAAATACAACTGTATGGATGTGCTAATGACTATATAGTTATATCACTGCAAAAGTGCATCACGCTTTACTGACAAACAGCAACAACAACAACACTGTCCACGTAATGTTTGTCAAACCGCTAACAACTCAATCAGTGTGATTTGGCAAAGACTGGATGCTGCGCTCCTTCAGACAGCTGACAAAACGGCGGATTTAGCGAATTTATCCGTCGGTTCATAGTGTAGATGGATTCTTTGTTCACTGTCCCGGTATTGTTCCATATCATTTTGTAACATTTTGGAGACATAAAAAAGGCAAAGTTACATGGTAAAATTAGACACAGATAACTAAAGGACAAGACCATATACATATAATAATATTACGCATTAAACTCTCTTGTCAGTCTACTTTCTGTCGAGCGAATTGTGGCTTTTGTTCAGTGTCTCTAATCAAAATTGCATTATTGTCTCTTACGTTAGATTCAGAAAATTAAATCACTGCTTCACCACGTGTTGTATAACTCAATAAAGCGTTTCTGATCGCTCTTTTCTTTCTGAATAAATATGGAAATCAACATGCACAATTCTTTCTTATTTTTAAATGATAATTCATCATATTTAACAGCTACCAAAAAGGCCACAAATAACAAGCTTTGTAAGTGTATCAAAAATCAGAATTAGATTCCTCTTCACTGCATCCAAGTCATGCTCTCCAATTACTGATGAATGCCTAACATAACAAGGTTCATGTCACGAAACCAAGTCTAACGTGTAGAGGGATCTCACCTCGGCATGGATTTGAGTCTCAGGCTAGGCCAATAGGGGATGTGAGAAAGCTTGCCAGTAGCTTATTGTAGGTCGGTGGTTCTTTCCTGGGGTTTTCCGGGTTTTTTTCCTCCACCATTAATTATGGCCGCCATGTATAAGCTTATCGTGTCCTGAAAATGGCGTTACACCCTAATACAACAACAACAACATGCTTGTTAGATATAACAGATAATTACATCAGCAAACTTTATTTGAGTCGTTGGTAAGTGAAACCGAATATTAAGATATGTACTTTTATCAAAGCAGAAATTAATATTCCGACATTTTAATGTCAATAGCATGTACCAATTTAAAATAGGATCCACAAATTCAAAATGAGTATTAATTCTTGAGTTTAAAAATTTTGTTCCACGTAAAATGTTCTATCAATACAAATCCTGGATAGATGCCGACAATGCAGTTCTTAACAATTTAGGTAATAATCATTGTAATGTAATGCTTTGGAAATGATGAAAGGAAAACCTGTATGCGACGATTTTTAACAAAAATACTTTTTCTTACTAAACAAGTTTCAAAATCATTAAACGATGCAATCAAAAAGCAAATGACTCACAACACGTTTGATAAGCTGGGAGTTTTTCTTTTTGAAAAGCGGAGGGAATAAACGGTTAAGCAATAAACGTGGATAAAAGTATTAAACATAAGTTATGTAGTGAGAAGTGGACTGAGATTTATAACCTTGAGAAACTTTGTAACAATAATATTAAGTTGATCTCATTTAAAATTAAATCATAACGTCAATCCAGCCTTTTCTTTAATCACCGTTTATATTTTTATATTAAAACTTTCTTTAAACTCATTCATTTCATTGTTTCCAACTTTTTATATTATTTGTTCAAACTGCCGTCCTATGACGGGCAATTAAGCTAGTTTATTCATGAAATAATTGTGACAAATAATTTGTTGAAAAGAAGTAACATATTTGACGACGACATATGTACTACTTTCTATAAAAGCGAAAACGAAAGTAGTGTGCATCTGTTATATGATTACAATATTGTTTCAAAATTTTTTACCGTTTTACTAAATCGTTTTCCTCTTGATGTCCAAATATTGTACACTTGTCCACAAAAAAATCTTTTAAAGGAAGTTAATTGGACATTTTGTGTGATCTCTTGCTTGTTTGGCAAATATTTATTGACGCCTAGTAATTAAATTTAAATTGTTCTTCCATTTATATTAGTTTGAAAAATATACTGCTAAGTTAAAACTGTAATATCACGGTCTATGTCACTTACACGCTTTATAATTGTAACAGTCTATCTAAGCTGTGTTTAACTAAATTACATGTTATATGCATGTATGCGCATGTGTACGTGTCTTCTACTTTTTTGTTTCCATGCATACATTATATTGTTCCTAGATTAAGTGATATCCACATTTTTTTTATTCTAAAGTTACCTTGGTAAAGTGTACCCAGACCTAGGGCTCGACGTAGTACGGGAATGATATAACAAGTAATATTAATGTGTAGCCTATCTATATACACTTCAAACTGCCTTTACTGTACCAGAGAAAAACAGCTACAACTACAACTGGAATGTATAGGACCACGTCAAGTACAGCTAGCAAATTAAATACTAGTACTACATCAATGACAATCACTATCATTACAACAACTTAATATAAATAACACTCCGCTATGTACGTATATAGTGATCTTTAAATATTAGTTTTCTTATGACTGGTCTTTGACAATGTAATCAGATTTATGCTTGAATAGTGGCCAGCTACCTTGTATGATATTTCACAAGGCATGGGTATTTGTCTTCGAAAGATAGCGAATCTATATTGTCTATCTCATAATACAGTCGCTCTTGGCATTTTTAAACGTCTCCTAAACCACCCTGTAATTGATCCGATCCATTCGCCTCGAAACGAATAACTCCAAATTTAATAATAAATATATTATTAAACAAACAAAAACGTTTAAACCAGATCTATTTGAAAGGCTAAGAATAAGATATGATAACATATAGGAAATAATAATTCCTCAACTAATTTTCTAATGACATCAATCATGAAGATTTGATTCCTTATTGTCACTTTGTTCTAAACAATGGCATTTATATTATTATGTTTGGTTATTACGAATTTCTTGTTATAAAAATCCATCTAATTAAAGTCGGCAAAGGTAGGAAATACATCTACCTAGTAAGCGATAAGAAAAATGATATAATAATGTTTGGATTTGAAATTTGTAGGTCGTATGCACATACTGTAGCCTATATATCACCCATGATTCCGATTACTTTTCCTTGTCTTCATGTGTATGTATTTAGGTGGGTTCTTTTATGAACGTATATGTGTGTGTGTCTGTAACTTCTGTCTTCATTTTGTTGTTAAGAATTAGTACCTGAATTATATCACAACCTATATATGAATGCATAAAGTCCTTGGTTTTATTGAGAATTATTATTACCTGTCATAAAGTCCTTCTTTAAGTTTGAGAATTATTATTACATGTTTCACTTTGCATAATATAGTTTTCGAAACTACCTTCGAAAGTCTCATACCAACACACACTTACAGTTAATATTGCCAAGGCAGGTATGTTACCAACCCACTCTATACGAGCTTGCCACTTGACATTGCGGTCTATCAAGGAGGGTTCGCTTAAGTGAGTTTTACGACTGTATTACTTTATATGGCTGCAAAATCTATATATGGATTATATTTTAGTCTTCCTGTTACAAATTTGAATATGCAGTGTAAGGTAACAGAAGCCATACATCTAATTCTCTTTAAACAGACACTCATGTACATGACATTTTTTCTTAAGTTAGATGTTTTTAAATTAGTTCAAAGAAATTGATCGTTGGGCTTTCCTGAGGAGAACGTATCATACGTTAATTTGTAGATATGTGATTTGAACATTTCGTGATAATCAAATACCATTAGAGTTAGACTTTTACACAACTGAGATAATTGACCAGGACTGAAACTTTACGGATTGAAAGAAACGTGTATCAACAGCCAATCAATTCGCGTGATATGTACTGTGCTGAAGGTATGACACAACTGAGCTGCGTTTTCCAACTACCAATCATAACTAACCTTAGAAGTTTTTCAACCGCCCAAAATTCCAGGTCGATATTGAATCCAATTGAGTCCAGTTGTACTAGTCGGCATAAAAAATAACCCTATCATTCCAGTTTACAAGTGGTGTTATCGAATCGAGATTCCAAGCCAAAATTGAATCTCGTAGCATTAACCAGGCAAACTCGACCTTTTCATCTCGAGTCAAATGACGTCCCGCATTGCTAGAGAAGAGCATCAATTAAGCCTGATTTATCCACAGTCCAGCTTTGATCGACAGGCTCTCATCCATGCATGACCCCTTTCTCCATCATCATGGTCTCACCAACGTTACGGGAATCCTCTACTATAAAAACTGGATCGCTATACAGTACCTTCTAATTATTTAGTTACACACACGTTGGACCACGCTTCTTACTATTATATTTTAGCAAATAGCCCCCTAGTCATATACAGAGCATGCTTTTCTGCTCCTCTCCTCCACCCTTATCGATGTCACTACGGCGAGTTCCGATCAACTCTCTCCGACAACTGCTAGGTCATGACACGAATGGCCGACGCTTGACTTTATATATGATAAACACACACGTGAAGGAAAACAGTCCTTACACTCAAAAAATATATATTATCTAGTATCCATTCAGACGAACAGATAACACTCATTATACAGGATCGAAAACCCTAATCCCTACTATCCACACAGGGAAGGAGAAAAGATTACAAATATATTATCAACACAGAAAGGAGGGAAAACAAACCACAATATACTATCGAAAATATATACTATCCACACACGAAAGAGAGAGATAAAAAAAACAAATTAATATTACACACACTCGGGAAGAAAACACAACCACAAATATACCATCGACACATAAATGAGGGAAAACAAACCTGTATATACTAAAGAAGACCACAATATATACTATTCATACACACATAGATAGGAGAAAAAACAAACACCTACTATAATAATCACACATGAGAAGGAGAAAAAACACTATTACACACAAACGTACGCGAATGCAAATACATACATACACACACTATCATCTCAGGGAAGGATCAAGTGCACAAACTCATAATTTTGGATGTAAATTGCACTCCCCAGACAGTCTCGGAAAAGACGTCGATGACACAAAACAAATATGTGTGGCCTCGAATGTAGGTAGTTAAATGAGAGACATCGGCTAAATCAGTTTGCCATTGATGATCAATGTCTTCCACTTGAGTTCGACTTCTGGAAATGTTTCGTCGAATGGGTTGTGTAGTACGCGTGGCTTGTCTTGCACTATCGTTGCACAAGAGGTAGACGGAGACTTTTCAGTCGAGTTTGTTTTGGCAGCACGATACAATTTCTGCACTCGTATGTAATCTGCAGGTTGGACTGAATCGTAGTAAATGTTGTCTAACACTTTCTCTATTTTAGTAAGTCACCGACTCTTCGCTGATGGTCCTATGAATGGGGCGAAATGGTGTTTGCAAACGGTAGTACATGTCTGATGTGCCTTAGCATTATTTGTACGTATGCCTTGTCCACAGGTATGGTACAACGGTGTTGACAAGCACTTTTCTGCTGTGAACCTGGCCTCTTTTAATCATGGTGGTAAATTGTAGGCTGCTAAAAGTAATTTGACAGGTTCAGCGATGCACTCGTTGTCGTCCTTCCCCCAGACAAGGCTGAGGAGCCAAATATGTTGAACATTCCGATCCACAACGCCTATTTTGTTCTCGAATGTTTACCCCTTAGTCACATTTATCGCAATAATAACCGTACCCAAGCAATCCAGTGATGGCATGCAAATGTGCCTTGTGATGATAGATGTGAATATACAATCCGTCCTTGAAATCATTGTCTCGAAACAAAAGGGGTCCTCGATCTCTGTTATGCTGTTTTCTCAAGGTGTAAATTTGACCCAAGGCCTTAAGCGTTTTGTACATTTCTCAAATGCCACAGGTTGTCTTTGGATATCCCTGTTTACTGTAACATAAGTTCTGCTTAAATTCCTTTTTTTGTTGTTCGGTCCAAATGTCGTTCTTGTCGGCATACGTTAGGCTCACGACGATGGCACGGTTAAACACATCTGGTCTTCAAGGTTGTTAATTTGAATAATGCACGTTTGATGATGTGGAGGTCGTTCACCAATAACACCTTTTTGCGTCCTATCCCTTAGGGAAGAGACGCGTAGGTCATGAACAGTGTGGCTTTTCCATCGGTGATGTGAAATTAGCCGCTAGCTTTTTTAAGGGTTGAATCTTGTGGATGATTTTAAAAGATGTCAATTCTAATGGGCTGCTAAACGCGATGTAAACAGGGGACATTAACTGTCGTGAAAAATGTAAGTTTTCATCAGATCGTCTTCTCTGGCTTCACTAAGTAAGGTTAACACAGAATTCCACACATCGTTGATGAACCCGTCTGCTTTCTCCAATGGTACGTCGGACTTGAAATCTTTAAACTTCATCGTGTACCTGCAATGCCGTAGTGAGGTGAACGTTGCTTGGGTGTACACTCTCTGGGTCTGGACTCTGACTCACTCATGTTATCTTCAAAATCGCTAGAATGAATATGAGACAACTGTTGTCGAGGTGATAAATCACATTTCTGTCTCTGCAAAAGGATGCGATCGTTTCATCTAGACTGCAATAAGTCAAATGACTACACTTTGAACTCCTATATATTAAGTCAAACCAGTGTATACATAAAGAGTCAGTGTCTTCTTTCCAGTATTAATTTAACTCTCAAACCGAGTAAAATGATGGAAGAACCTAAACAGGTCGAACTTCTTCTCACAGCATTGCGAGGTGTTATACGAACATTGGTTTTCAGACAAGCCTACAGACTGATCCACCTTCATTCGAAATAAAAGTAAAGATAATTGCTATATCTGTAACAAAAAACGGCATTGGGCTACATAATGCCCAGCATTGAAAATGCAAAACAGGTGCCAGAAGAATCAAAAGTCAGGAATACGTTATCATTGTAATTAGAAAGGACATTCGAACAGGAAAAGGACACCTTCCCCAACGAAAGAACCCCGGCAGGTTCAGAAAGACATGAAGACGAGACGAAAATGAAGAAGAAAAGAAGGAAACATCTATGACAATGAAGAAATTAAAATCCCAGAGAGAGTGAACAAAAACAGCAAAATCTATGAACATTTTAAAGTATTGTGTTGTGAATTAAATTCTGACATGAGTACCACAATATACTAGACAGTAAAAACTTTATGTCTCTTGGTTTTGATTTTTTTTAGAAAAAGGACCTACACACACGCACACTTACACTTACACACTTTTTATTATCTTGAGTCGTAATAAAACCAAAACTAAAAACTCAGAAACGGGAAGAAATCAGCCTTAACATGCTTTATGCCGTTACCACGACCAAAGCATACATTTGCAATGGCACATGTCGATGACTTTTAATAAATCTCTTGTTTTGGTATCTCAGGCGTAGTAATATGATTAGATTGTTTGGCACAGGAAAGTTGTTTTTTTATTATCTTGAGTCGTAATAAAGCAGTCTGATACATTTGTGTCCGAATCCTTAACTCAGCCAAAAATTTCAAAGAGTACCGTCACCGTTTGACTTTCTCTGTTCTCCTTCTCTCATAAACCTTGTTTAATTACTGCTGCTTCTTTTACCTGTCGCTTCTTTCTTCTTACCTCTTCTTTTTGTTGTTTCTGTTGAATGAGACAAGCTTGTTCTGCTTCTTTCTGTTGTCGAAAGAATTTCTCAAATTCTTCTTTTTGTCTCTTTTAGAAATTAACGACGTGTGGTTATGGAAGGAAAACTCGGTGAAGGGACTGGTACTGAAACAAATTCTTGCGAAAAAGTGATCAAATCAACTAAATTTCAATCGAAAAGGTCTCTTCTTGAAGTAAAATTATGTTGACTTGTGTTGTTTTCCACGGTCGATGCACTCCAATTCATCGTCTTCCACAGTCAATAAATCCGGAAAAAAAGCTTTAGTTATAGTCTTGTTATATGTTGTCTATATAACGTTAAAGATGGAGAAATACTATTAATGACAATTTAGACAAGTATTAATATCAATTGCTTATAATACCCTACAGCAACAGCAACCAAACATCAGCCTTCTGAACCCGAACCAAGTGTCTCTAGCTCGGTTATTCAGTGTAATGGGAATGATCGTCGTTGTTGTTGTTGTTATAGGGTTTAACGCCATTTGCTCAGCACATGATAGGTTATACGCTGAGACGGCCAGCATTAATGATTGGGGAAGCTCCCGGGAAACCCCCACAAAGAACTACCGACCCACGAGAAGCTACCGGCAAGCTTTCTCAAATAAACACATTAGCCTAATCTGAGACTGGAACCCACGCAGACAAAGGTGAGATTTCAGAGAGATGTAACGGTGATCGCTTTAGACCACTCGGCTACTCCGGGCCTCTGGAGATGGTGGTGCATACGGGAGAATGGGAGGGTTCGTTTTGATATCATTTAACTGTCAATCTTGAGTTAGTTAGTGCACTATTCATTTTCTTATTTCTGTGTTTTTCATTACATGAAACAGAGATTGTATGAACTGAATAAAATTACTCTTTACCTGTGTGCAGGAGAACTGTCCTTATTATCCCTCTTCGATAGTATGTGCCTGTTACATTTTGCAATTCTCTGCAAGGACTACGCGATAAAAAGTAAAAATAAACGTGTATACACGCAAGTGTGTGTGTGTGTGTGTGTGTGTGTGTGTGTGAAAAGATAAGTAAATATCATATTCCAGAATAATATATAGTAAATAGAAATACTCATCTTTCATTCCTTAAAATGCATTCACATAATCGTCATGTGAATTGTTCAGGAAGGTACATTATACTTTCACTGCATTTTCTTACATACACAATTTTACATCATCACAAGTTAAATTACCTCAACGTTAACATGACTAAACTTAATCAAATGACATTACAAATAAAACAAAACACCGTTCTCCAAGGCTGACATGGCCATTCAACACCCGTGACAGTCCTAACCAAAAGAACAAGATAACAAACTGGGCTAAAGTACACTCAACACTTCCTACAATGTAATTCGACCACCCCTGATATTTGTTGCTGTTGTTGAAGGGTTTAACGCATTTTTCAGCACAAGATATTCTATTGACCTTTTTCCGTTGCTATTTTTAGCTAGTCAACCCCATCCCATAACCGCGTTTGGTACGGTCATGCGTATTTGATGTATGGCATCTCGAGTGAAATACACGTCTTAGATGAATATAACATTTGTTATTATAGATCGTCGCAGATTGTAGAAAAAAATATGTCAATCCACAAGTAATAGAGTTGAACTGTACATCTTCAGCAAGTATTTTTAAACAATAAATGAGTATATATTGCTTTATGTTATTGCATCTTGACTCTTTTAACCCCCCCCCCCCCCAACAAAAAAAGAGGTATGGTTATGATAGCTCGAAAATAAACAAGTTTACTTGTCTTACTAGCAAGCAATGAACACCAAAGGCGGCACATCACATTTTGAGCAGATTCCTTAAATATTTACAGTTTAGTTGGTAAATTAAATTGAAATTTGAATTCCACAACTGCTTATAATACACTGGATTTACTCTCTCTCTCTCTCTCTCTCTCTCTCTCTCTCTCTCTCTCTCTCTCTCTCTCTCTCTCTCTCCATAGTTTGCTAACCCCTTGAACATATTATGGATAATAATGATGCGTTAACGCATCGCGCGAAACATTTGCAATGACCAGTAGCTACAGTACTTTCAGCTATGTGTAATTTGTGTGGGTTCTTGGATTGGGCCTCGGATCTGATTACGTTGGTATTATTTTTGTTGCGTTTGCCTTTATGCATTCATCCACTACGAAATGAATAGTATGCAACAAAGATATTCATAAGTCCACGTATTTTCTTGAGTATACAGTCTTGAAGAGGCATATAAATGCACGTAGATTTGAACACATTTTAATTTTGGTCACATAGGAAATAGTCCAACAATCCCTTTATTTTCAGAAATGGATCATTCAACTTTTTAAGTCCTAACCAAGACCTTACTACAACCTTTATTTATATCTCTGAATTATGTTACAATTAAAGATCATGTATTTACTGTGAGACAGTTAATAATTACTAAGAAAAACTAAGAGCTCTTGAAAGCAATAATAAGTTTTAGAAATCAGCACTGAATTTTTTTGCAAAGTACTTAATTAAATTAAAAATATACATGGTACACTGATATAAACCTCGTCTTAACACATTCATCGTGGTGACTGGCTAGCCTTTCAGACCAATTTCCTTCGACACTGATAAGCACAAAATACACTGTACTTCCACAGTATGGTACTGATTCAGAGCTGGTATATCACAGTTAAGAGTACTATATAGTCTGTATCATGCCAGTAGTTTTATAACAGTTAGTTGCTGCTAAATACCCGTACGAATCACTATGATATTTTATGAGACAATCTGGGCAAGTTTAATGTTTACTTTAAACCCATATATTAACCAGAAATGCATGAACACGTGTATGTAACTTGTAGTGTTAAACGACATCGGAACACTTTATACAGTACTATTTTTTGGGCAGTAAGGTACAGAGTGAGTGAGTGTGTGTGTGTGTGTGTGTGTGTGTGTGTGTGTGAGAGAGAGAGAGAGAGAGAGAGAGAGAGAGAGAGAGAGAGAGAGAGAGAGAGAGAGAGAGAGAGAGAGAGAGAGAGAGAGACGGGGGGGAGGGGGGGCGATTTGCAAACAATGTACCGGTCGGAGTGGAAAGTGTTTTCCCTGGATCCAGTGGCACCAGTAGGCTTGTAAATTTCAGGTAAGTTGTACCATTAAGAGATGTATTGCCTGAATCCTAGACCTAAAGGGACGGAATATTATCATACAGGTTATATACTTTATATGTGGTTCCTTGTTTGAGATTCGAACCTAGATCGGCATTAATTGCTTTGTCTGGACGTACCAGACCCTTGATAAGACACGTCGATCACGCACACATAAACACAGAGAGGCTGGAATATAGTCTCTGGTATAAGCATTTGTGTGTAACAAACATACGAGGACAACCCACTCACAGTAATTAGGCATATATATGACAGACATCAAAGCGTAGAGAAATTAGTATAAATATATACAAATATACACCAGAGTGGAAAATGCTATTTAGGGATATTAACCGAGAATGTATGCTAATAGAGAGTGGGATAAAGTATAGTGTATATTTATAATTATCTATTTCAATGCATACCTATCTTGACATGCACATACATATATTGCCTTGTATGATAATTTTGTAAACACATAAAATATATACAATTTGAACTAGGGACCATACGTTCCCACAAGGGTACCACCCCAGTCTCTAAATTCTCCTCTAACCATGTTTTAGCATACATCCATAAAACGTAAATGCTGACCAGTACACCTTTACCCAGCCTCCCTTTTACTGATTTATTTATTTAGGCAGGTGTAGTATACTTTCAATGTATTTTTCTAAACACAGAATATAACGTCATTATACATTAAATTACATAAACATTAATGCAGTGAGATGTAAACAAATATATGCAACAAAAGGTTATTCATGAGTGATATAACCATTACGCACACTTTTTACTCCTTGCCTAAGATCAATGCAACATGCCAAATTAATTGGCTAAAAGGTACTTTACTTAACACACCCTGACAGAGAGAGACAGAGAGAGACAGACAGAGACAGACAGACAGACATACAAAGAGTTGCTGTCCAGTCCATGGGTGCACTTGTGTGTGTTATCTGGTCCAAGTTTAATGTTTACTTTAAACTCATATATTGCATGAACAAATGTATGTAACTTTGCAGTGTGGTCCATCATGCAGTGAACTGGTGGCTACGGAGCATACATGTCAGAAATTATCGCATCCGATGCTGCTTGTAAAGTCATTGATGACGTCCAGATTTCATACCAGTGATATAAGCGTCATCAAACGTTGGCATACAGGGTAGCAATTCTTGAGCATAGTTTTTCAATATGTAATAACTTTTGTTTGTCACCATTTCAATACAAGTCAGCAAACTTAGTTCCGTGCTCCTGGATTCATTACCACAAAGGGCAAGGGATATTGCATTAAAAAGGCAGTCTCTATTTCCATTTCTATTTGGTACTGGCACGCTTTCTCACATACCCACATTGGCCGAACCAACGCATTGAGATGGCAATAACCCGTAACTATGTTATCTTAAGAAAACTCGGCCACCAGTCATTTCTCCTCCACAATACTTGTGTTTGCAAGTCGTCGTTTAACATACTAAATAACGGTCACGTGTAGCGTGTATTTTCTCTATATGGCTGGAATGCGATGAAAGCCAGAAATGCCGAAATCGGGTTACGTTGAATATACTCCTATAACGAAGCGAATACAAAATATATTAATACTGAAGAAAGCGTTTCGATAGCTGCGTTTAGTTTGCGATGTTCATCATCATTTTACCGATTTATGTATTCGAAGCTTATATCGCATCTCAGCCAACTAAAATGTACTCCAACGGAATTTAAGATCTTATCCATTTACGAGTGTGGGAATTTGAATTTACTAGGAAAATACATCGAGTAAGTAAAGTCTGACTAAAACATTATAACTTTAACTTTAATCTTCCACTTGCCTGCCCACTTCGCATGGCGCCTTGTGATTTAGCCCCGTGTTGTTGATGATGTTGTTGCAGTTCATGAGTGTAACGCAAGAGACGTTTTGAAAATACCTTCTACCTATACAATGGATACAGTAATCTCATCGTCCGACGTTATCCTGCTGGCCTTTAAGCACATATCAGCGTTACCTGGTACCCACTGGTCAGTTTCAACCTAGGAGACGTAACGGTGGTCATCCAACAACCCTTGCATATCGAAGTAAAAAGCACAGTCGACGGACAAAATAAGATGCTAAAATGTATGAATTGTCTGCAGGATGTGGTGGTAACCGGCTTGTGACAAACTTGATTGTAGCTGTATCTTAATATCTACCGAGTTTATCATCCCCAGATTGTCTTTCTTTGTATCGCCAATTTTAACACTTTGGATGCGACATCGGTGTCGACTTACCTTTTAATAAATTTCTAGGACACACCATAGCCTTTCACTGTTCCATGGGCTTGATGGACCACTATAATGCCAGTAGGTACACGATAGCTGGTTTGGTGTATATATATACATATATATATATATATATATATATATATATATATATATATATATATATATATATATATATATATATATATATATATATATATATATATGTTCTGAAGTTGCTTGTTCTGAAAACAGGCCGACGCCGAAACAGAGATTGCCAGACAACGCCACCTCAAACATATATATGGTGTTAGATTAAACTGAATCGATGTAGGCACTGCAACAGAGAGGTGGCCAAAATAAGGACCGTCAGTCGCGTTTGAAGGAGGGTAGGACTTGAAGCCTGTTAGCGACAGTGACAACGTCGCTTTTTCTGCAAAAATACAAAATTAGATCAGGGTGTGGTGCAGGTACATACGAGTCAATGTAAAATCGTAGTATGGCATCGATCTGTTCGCTGGTCATTATGCCTTTGTCGACGTTGATGATACATGTTTAAGTCGACCTGCCTAAAGGGCTTGACCAGGGGCAGCATTTCAACGTTGGAGAGAACTTTACGGGTACCTAGACGGGTACCTACACACTCATTTTGTTTTTATCTGACACAACCACTTCAACGAATTCACTGAAGGCAATGCCGTTACCTGTGTCAACCGCTCTGAGTTCTGCTGCCTCGCCAGCGGCTACGCACGTCGGGAACGCAAGGGACAGCAGGAAACGAAATGCCACCGTTTTTATTCATGACTTTCTTGGTCGCAATTGAACGTTCAAGATCTACAATGCATTTGTACTTATGGCCGCGTCGATGAGGTCGGTCTGGGTGGTTGTTAACGTAAGGAGGGCGTCCCCTCTAGTTGGATGCACACGTTTTGTTGTTTTTTTTCAGCTTGTACGCGTGTTCGCGTGTTCAAATTTTGTTCGAGACGCATAAAACTCAGAATTGGCATTCTGTTACGATTTCATTGTGGAATAATAACCATACCTCACCCTTTCATCTACTGCCACGAATCCTCATACATATTTAGTTATTAGGACAGGAATGACGTATATCGTTTGTGATGTAGAAAGGTCATAAATCAAGGTAAGAGTCCCCGAAATAGGATTACCTAGCCACAGTTAGCAATATTTAAACATGACATACATGTACAAAACGTTGTTCTACACTTATATCTTATGCAAGACGCATATTGATAGGGGGCTTTCATTTTAGTGTATACGTAAATAAATGGAATATGCACAAAGATTTCAGTTTTCGAACACAGGTTGTGGCTGTAATTAACATTGGGTACGAATCAAATATTGTCAGCGTTCAAGGTCAAACGTACAGACGTTGGGGTCCAAATGGTTAGATATTACATAAAATGCCTATATGAAAATAGTGACTTGTGGCACAGCAACTTTAGTCCACGACAGCATACCTAAACTAAAAGTCAAGGTCACTGAAAATCATTATTCCGTGGGTTTCTGAGTCGATCATGTCCTACTAATTCATGTATACAGCATTGATCAATACCGGACCTGTAATATGTACACGATTCGTTTACTGAAGGTTAAAATTCCAAACAGTATGTACATTAATCATTTGACCATTGATATCCTGAAAAGATTTAAGAATAACGAAATAATAGCAACAAAAAATGTCATCATCAAAATAAAAAAAGCTGGAAATTGTATTATGTCTCACACCAATGATCGAACAACGTTGCTCGATAATTTACAATCTTCTGACTCTTGAGTGACTTTGGAATTATTTGCTTGTTGAGATTAAACGAATGTCATCAGAAAAGTAACATTTATATTTTGCATTTGTTTGCTTACGAGACTCTCAGTTAAGTAGTTTGGAATTTAACAATATCATATATTAGGCATCTAATAATTTAATTACAACCCATGTAGGATGATGATGTAAGTGTTTGATTGTTGTCTGCATTCTAACAAAAATATTTTCATACGTTATCCACAATTCAAAATACAAATGATCTTTGGATAATATATGTAGTTTAATGCAAATCAGATATAGATAAGCTTGAGAAGCAGCTATTAAAGAAAAATACAATATTAGCTATTAACTACTTAATGACAAAGAAAATATCGTCGATCCTTTCTAATTTGCTATTAATTATTCTCTAAGATCTGTTTACATCCTAATCCAGTACTACACAAATTAAAGACAAATAAATTATCAAGAATCTCTGTACAAAGCACTCGTCTATTAAAAACTGCCATACATCTGGCAGAGGGCAAATAAACAGACACGATGATGATATAGATATAAAGACACGAATAAAGACAAATGTAGATATGCTGTTTCTGTACTGCACGCAATGAAACTGGTTAAGAAATTAAAAACAAAATATCCTTTAAAACTTTGTAGTTCTCGAAATGTTTTGAACTAACGGGTGGTCCAATATGAAACAGAAAAGAATATTCCCAATATGCATATTGTCGATTCGAACATGCCATGAATATATATATATATATATATATATATATATATATATATATATATATATATATATATATATATATATATATATATATATATATATATATATATATATATATATATATACTTTTTGTGACATGTTTGCTTTTCTCTAGACTCTTGTATTTTTACCTTGTTGGAACACTTGATATGTACATGTTTTAACGAGCCAACGCAGATAAGGGTATTTAACAAGAAAAATAGATCGTTCTAAATGCAATCCTGATCATTGTCAAGTTTGGAAGCTTGTCAGATTTTGTTACGTTTATGCTGTTGTATTAATATAACAGAGGATCTTACATTACACAGTAACTCAGGTTCGGTTGTTTTTTTGTATGTATCCATATTCAGGGGCCCCGAGTGGCCGAGTGGTCTAAAGCGCTGTCCATTACGGACCACTGCCATCTCACCTCTGTCTGCGTGTGTTCGAGTCTAAGATTCGGCAAATGTGGATATGTGACAAAGCTTGCCAGTAGCTTTTCGTGGGTCGGTGGTTCTTTCCGGGGTTTGTCCGGTTTCTTCCTCCACCAGTAATACTGGCCGCCATGTATAGCCTATATTGTGCTGAAAAATGGCGTTAAACCATATTAAAAAAAAAAAAGTATCCATATTCAGTTAGTTGGATTCTAGCCTGCGTACCCATGTCTTCTTCACCCATCGTGTCCGTACCTACTGCGCCAACGAAACACAACCAAAACGCTGTTGATATGGAGCAAGTATATGAATAGATACGGCTTCAATCTCTCACTTGAACAGACGTAAACTTCCAATGTTATTCAATTCACATTTGACTATTTGCCAAATTTTCTTGTGACACTTAAATAGACGAGTATTTGTTTTGTTTTCAAATGACGTCATATGGAACAAGTAGATGAATACATACGACCATATTTCATGCTTCAATCTCTTACTTGAACAGACGTAAACTTCCAATGTTATTCAATTCACATTTGACTATTTGCCAAATTTTCTTGTGACACATAAATAGACGAGTATTTGTTTTCTTTTCAAACGGCTTCAAGTAGAGAAGGGTCTGACTAGGTTTACTGATAAAGCAGTATTGCCGAGCGCAGTAGATTATTAGTGAAGCAATCTAAAAAGAAAATAATTCGAACATTTACCTGCAGTGTACATGTGCTATTTCATTAATATGTTTTCATCATATTCACATGAGTGAATTTCTCGTGAAAATTGGAACGGACATTGCTTGTGGTAAGTATTTGAAACATGTTTTTGTGTTCTAACTGCACCAACTATTTGTGTATATTAACGCCGCCATGTTAAATTGTAAGGTGTCAGTGGTAACATAAAAAGGTGATGAATCCTTTCATAGAATCACCATACTAGTCATATAAATGTCTTTATATTATTTTAGAATGTTCTCGTTCATCCAGCAATCTTTAACCTGCCACTGTGGCACAATGGATATGCTATTTTAAGCCTCGGATATATATATATATATATATATATATATATATATATATATATATATATATATATATATATATATATATATATATATATCCGAGGCTTAATATATATATATATATATCATCCACTATATTTCTGAAACGTACCCTGGTATACTACAATCATATTAGTAACTAACAATTTAAATGTCAGCGCCATTGGCCTGGAAGAAAGTAAGTGGGACTATTATGTTGACAATATAGCGCACACCCTGTGAAATTTACTGTGATGACATCAGAGATCTTGTTGATGCAAATAAATAGTGTTGACATTGATTATACTATAGTTTATAAACTATTTATCATATAGGGAGGGGAACTTTGTTGTTCATACATTATATCTCTAATATTCAAAATCGATCTTTAAGAAATGTGACTATATTGTAAGAAAATATTTTTGTCATTAATCAATCAATAGGTAAAGTGACTACTCGGAGATTTCCGTACTTTCCTTAGTGACGGAAACGGCCGACTTATATGTGCAGTTGAAAAGAATGGTAGTAACTTACCACCTGGAAAAATATTGTAATAAACTGCTAAACATAGAGATATATGTGAACTAGGTCGTCATGCATGTGTTATACAGTCGTGAGAGAATATGGGCCCGTAAGTGCAGGCAAGGAGATGGGTGCCGTTTACTCACGGACATGGGTTGGAATCTTCGTAATTTACGAATTAATTTTTTTTTAAACTGTATGATAGTAGTTTTTCTATTAAATAATATTAAATTGTGCCTACTATTAACAACATTCTTCTATAAAATCCAAAGATTGGTCTTTCTGGTACATTTTTATAATTCGTTATATATATATATATATATATATATATATATATATATATATATATATATATATATATATATATATATATATATATATATCGACACCTCCATTATTGATGGAAAATGGGATAAGTTTGTTACTTCCTTAATACGAGGTATTTTGATCTTGTCGCCCATTATAGTGCAACACATTTATAACAAACATTTTATGACCTCAGCGGTTACCTTCCTGTACACGTTATGCGTTGTTTCACTATTTAAAGAACAAATATTTATATCAGGATGCTTGATAATTACGTTATTTCGCAAAACAAAGTTGTCATTAGCAAAGATATTGGGAAGCATTTTGTTTCCTAATTAAGTTATGTTAAATATTGGGTTGCTGAGATTAATATGATAAATACTGGAAATAAACTTTCATATTGGTAATAAACTTTCATACTGGTATATACTAAACAGCTTTAAAAGTGTACCACGCAGTCTATAACAACGTAAGTATTGTCATGACATGACGACTCTTTTGTTGCTGAGTGTCTTTATATATAGATTTATTACCTAAAGAGATTTGGGTAAAAGTTGAACGATGCACATACAGGTGGACTGGCAGATTATGTACACAAGTTTTGCCCAGTGGGTTTACAGGTTTACAATATTTGATTACGTTCACCAGTAGTTGCATATGTAATGATAGTACATATTAAAACTTTCCCGATAACTTCCGAAAACACATCAAAGGGAAAAGATCGATCATGAGAGAGAGAGAGAGAGAGAGAGAGAGAGAGAGAGAGAGAGAGAGAGAGAGAGAGAGAGAGAGAGATTTAATTAAGCTAGAGAGGATCCGGTAAAGTAATGGAGTTGCGACTGTTAAAATCACATTCGAAGGACAAATATAGACTGTAAAGTGCATACTATTAATGAAATAAATGAAACTATTTACCTACTTTACAAACCATTCCCCCATCCCCTTACAAAATGCCCAAAACAGCCTTTAATTCATGAATATATAATTTATAACATGATTATCGCCAGGGGGTAACTAACACTATCATCCCTCGTTTTTACCACAGCGTATATATTTTCATAGGCGAGTATCTGTTTTAGAAAAAATAAATGATAGACTCTATTGTCCTTTGTAAGTTATGAATGATTATGTACATTCATTAAGTTTGAGAGTTGCATCACTTTCAACCAATTTACATAAAATTGTCCTCTTTTATTTTTTTCTTCAACTGTGTTGTTAGATATATTATAATAAACATTGCAAAAATTGTATGCATACGCAACATATGTATCGTCCATGCATGTTTAATCCATGGCACCGCAAACATTAACGGAGAATCGTCTTTTCCAATGGTTGATTTGTTTCCATGACTTCTGCTTGCTTTACAACGAGAGCAAGACTACTGGCAACAATCAGGTGATAAATTACAATGTACAATTTAAACAATGCAAGGTTTATAAAAATAACTTTGATGTCATTTGAGCTTTTTGTTTTTTAAATTGAGAAATGGGGGCATTCGCAACATCCCGCGAACGAATTCTCCATACAACTCAAAAATACTCTATATAAACAAGTCAGATTGCTAGCGTGAATGAAGAAAGCATGAGAGAAAAGCAACCAGAACAATGGGTTTTTATTGACAGTCGGAATGAAAACCTGAGTTAAAGAGAGCTGGTAAGATCAGAGTTTTCAAATATTGGGGCCATCTAGATCTCTAATCTCAATATCTAGCAGAACAAAATTTAATAAAAAAATGCAGCGAGTGGGTCATTTAGACCATAATATCTTGCTCTGTTGATTTTATATCGGGTATTTTCGCTTAAATGCAAATAAAAGACAGAATAATCAGAACAAATTTTATAAACATCTAAATGTGTTACATTAGTAAATTTGTAGGAAACTCGTTTCAAGTTTAGAGCAATGATGAAGAATTATCTCAGATTTTTTTCACGTTAGTGATGTGATTCGTCACATGACTTGCAATGTGATCATAGTGCACATACACTAGCATTATCTCCCCTTGATTCCTAGTTCAGTATTTAGTTACAATAATCAATATAGGCAATACTTGTTAGAGTTTCATAGTAAAACGTGGAGATGAACTAGTGTCCCGCAAAATGGACGTTTCTCATTGATCGAACGAGAAACGTGTACAAAATATGCAGTCCGGTTTCAAATCCAGAAAACCGCTATTGTCATTGTCATTTCGTTGTATAAAAACAACTTTTCATTATTGTTTAGAAAAGAAAAATCATAATCAAAATTAAATTAATGAATATGGTATTAGTTTATTCTACCTCGTTTAATCTTAGAGACTTGAGCTTACTTGAATATTAAATATGTTAGCGTTTGTGTCATTGCACAAAATGTTTACATTACATGATCAACCTTATGGCACCAATATTTCTCCCCGCAGACATTAAAGACAGTTTTTATCAAATAATATTTAAACGCAGACTTCTATATCAGCTTATATATATATATATATATATATATATATATATATATATATATATATATATATATATATATATATATATGGTATTGTCTACCCTTTAACTTAACTATCAAACAGTGGCAAAAATGCCTTGGAATACATCTGAAGAGGTTTTGCCAGTGTTGCTTACCCGGATTGGGTGGGGAGGGGGCGATATTTTTACTAAGTTGTAATTATTTAGTTTTAATTTTAGAACAATAACTCTACGTAACCGAGCCAACTACCACTAGTAATCATTATAAATAGCTACCAATTAGAATATAATGACAGTATGTCGTTTTGTGTATCAGATTTATTATCATTGTGACCGAGAGAGGAACTTTTATGTCAAGCAGGAACACAATTATACAGAGGGTTGTTAGTTTCTCAAGATAAACGTCGTTTTGGGCTTAAAATGAAAATAGTTTTTGAACACACATTTCACTTATCGGCTGCTTGACTCCACTAAAGTTTGTAGATGTCTTACACATTGAACGACAAAGATACATTTTAGTGTCGTAATCAAACGGTCAACAGTCATTTGAACAAAGTATTTTTTCTTCACATTCTCTTTCATAACTCAAGTTAGTGCAGATATACATTGAATAGTTGATCAAACTGTCAAGCATTAAATATTCTATACGTCAAAACATTTCCTCCATACATATCAGCTGGAACAATAAAATGCACATATCAAACAAAAAATAGAACGCAGATACCACAAAGACGTATACTCGAATCATTCACTAACTTACACATCACGACATGAACTCAGAACTAACTAGAATCTCATGCATACAAGAAAGAAAAATTTCGGCATATGATATGAACGTCGTCATGTTCAACTAATGAATTGTATATTCTCCATACCGTAAAAATGTATTATAAAGATGCATGCGGTTGAACTAATAATATACCTTGAAAACAACCCCAATTAACAGTTCAAGATCTAAGGCTGATTACGGTTCATAATTCAACAATCTTTGAACCTCTATCCTCACCCCACTGTCCTGCTCAGTTGTCTGTTTGGTACGCTGCTGAATATATTATGTTGACAACTATGTTGTTTTGTTGCCAACTTTGTCGCCTATTACCAACATTGATTATCTGGTTCCAACAATGCTGCGTCATGCCATATATGTTGTTTACTTTCCAACAAAGTTAGCCCTGTTGTCAGCTTTAATGTTCTAATGCCATTCATGTTGTTCTTTGTGCTTGCTACGCTGCCATCCTGCCAGCCATATATATGTAGCAAACTCTCCGTCATGTAGACATTATCTGTAATGATCATGGAATGACTGTTCGCAGATAGTATCTGCATCACGTAACAACTAAAAATGTGTTTAACTCGAAATGGTAAAGTACCGTTGCACATCACCAAATATGGGTCTCTTGTTATGAACTACCTACAACGAATTTTACCCATTACTCAATCATTATTAGTCAAGGATAAAAATGGTAAACCTACTTTAGGTAACGGTATACGCATCAATATCATCGATTACATGTAATGGTTCGTTTGCATCACCAAGTTATTATATTGCCTTATTCCGTGACAGTATGTGTTGGTGTTTGAGATGACCACCAGTCTTCAGTCACTCACTTAATAAACAATTTTGTGAAATTAGTAGATCTGATAACGAACGCTGAACCACACATTCTCTCAACTGCTCTATCATCCGCTGTACACTAGATAACCGAGTGCACGTTCACTACGAATGAGAACGGTGGTCTACTGTTAATATAGAAAAGACAGTCGGGAAGGTATCTTTAGAACTGTCTGCGTAATAATGTATATGTTGCATGACCATAGCTTAAACGTTAATATAATCAACATACCGACAAATATTGAAAAATACTGAAAAACTATTTCAAAATATTCACCGGTCCGTGCATCAGTTTGAGGAATCAAAGGAAAGTATAATGGTATAATGCACTTTAGTTTGTATTTTGACTTTCCTTTTCACGTTGGTACACCATACGTATTAAGAAATAAGAAGATCTTTCCAGTCAATCTTGGATACAAATAGTCTTCTGTCCCATCTATTTAAACCTTTTTTGTTTGCTACCAAGAACACATTATAATTAAAACTTGATATCATCCCTATGCGGAACATAATTATTCCTTAGCTATATGTAAAACGATAGTGTTAGTTGTCGAACTGATTTTGCATGGTATTATTCAGACATTGTCTACCTAATCGGCATTGTAATAATTCTTTCTGAATTAAGTGAAATGATAAATGAATAGCTTTTTAAAGTCGCATTTAAAGAGTCATCGCTGAACTAATGTTTTGAAAGGCATATAATCATTAAAAAACGATGCAAAAGATTGAGGTTTCTGGTCATAGTAGAGTAAATGTGTTGATTAGATTGACAAAATTTGCAATTAGAGTAGGATGTTTTTCTTAAACACCAGACTGCTGGTCGTGATTCAAGTATGACACATAGAGAGTGATCGTCCGATACGAATACCAAGTCGTCTTCAAAAGGCGGATACATTTGAGTTTTTCGGACCAAAATTGGTTGTACAACACGGATGTTTGCCCTTGAATAACCAAAACTGGTTTGCGCAACAACGAAATAAACCAAAACAGTACAGCAGCTGAATCACTTCGCGTCAGAGGGTAATAAACCGGCCAAGAGGCAAAAGGAAAGCTGACTTACTTCCATCATTTGGTGTTACAGCAGAACCGAATCAGACTGTGCGACCTTTTCGTGAAACTGCAGGACGATTAAATATTCAAATTCATCGACAAACACTCCTGATGATCTTCACCACACGGTAACGATTATTTGCTAGTACTGGAAGCACAGATGGTGATCCGCTGCTGGAGGTCCCTTTATCAGATAGAATTGTATTTGAGTATACGGATGCATATTTATTGAATGTAACAAGGTTGTTCAAACTCTTCGGAATAAAACCAACTTTGTTTTCCATATACGAAATCTGCAATTGTATTTGCGATTAGGAGTCCGTCAGGTACTTTGATTTCACCAACAAGCTTGGAAGGGGCAATAAATACCGATATATATATATATATATATATATATATATATATATATATATATATATATATATATATATATATATATATATATATATATATATATATATATATTATATATAGAGATAGATGAAAAATTGTGAAATTGACAAAGCTCACTTTTGGTTTTGCGACAAAGTTGTACTAATAAGTCTGTACTAATAAGTCTGTACTAATAAGTTTCTCATATTTAAGTCTTACTAAGCCTAAATTAAATCTTATTACATCTTCAAAATATATATGATGTGCACGGATACTGATTCTTTGCTGATGCATAACACCTCCATGATATGTAAACGGATATTGTTGAAACAAGTTTAGTAAACGTCTTTGATAGCAGCCATTATCCGAAAGAACACCAGTTTTTTTTAGCTGTACCAGCGTGAAAGTTGTAGATAAAGTCAAAGACGACTTATTGTTCAAACCAATCGAAACGAATATGGGACTACCTCCAAAAATGTATTCAACGAAGGTCAGATTACATGCCTCCGAAAACAAAACAAAAGCAAAGTCAGTCTCACAAACATAGTTATAAAGTATCTTCGGCATGAAATATAGAATGTCTTCGCAAAGGCGAACGTATCACCGCTTGATACCAAACTATCGATATCCCTTAATGGAATCACCACTGGCATGTTTGGACATCATCTTTTGCTGCAGTGATGTGATTGATATGTTAATGGATACAGCACGCTCTTCTCGTACTTATGCATTTTCAGAATTGTTTTGTAATTACACGTTTGTCCGTGAGAGGTGGCTGTGCAATCTTGACTTTCATACACGTTTAATGATACATCTAGTGATTCCTTCTTCGAGTGCAGAAATATGTGTCATTTTGATTTTTAACGTAGCTTTACAAAACTTATCCAGACATATCGTTACGATGTCTGCAATGTGACAGTATATATTGGTCTCTAGCACTGGGTTCCATGCCGCAGACATGTAGCATCATGTCCCACCCAGTCATATTTTCCTGATGCCAAGCCGACAAATTCTAACACTAATCTGTTAATGTTGAGCCCCAAGCAAGGCAGCTGCTAGAACCATTCTTCTTAGACTTTGGTATGGCTCGGCGACCTCCCGCATCCTAGGCGGACGCTCTAACCACTAGGCCATCAAAACGTTACTAATACAAAACCAATAAAAGAATAAAAAAAGATTGAAACTAATAAAAATAAAAATGTTGTAAATTACATGTTACTGATTTTGGAAGAGTTTATAATGCAAATACTACCGCATTTAATTTTATAACGAGTTAAACATGTCTCAGAATTCCAATGTTCGGAATATACAGTCCAGTTATATTATTTGGTATCGTTAGAGATAACTATTAGCAAGCCCGTTATGGGAAGAGTTATAAATTGTAGCTACATGATTAGATATCTGAGAGTTGTGACTTGATTGGTGAACCGAAAGGTCAACAGTACATGACGCCCTATAAGTGTTGGTGGCGATCTGAATTTAATGAGATTGGCTAACAGCTAGGCACAAAACTCAAAGCCAGACTTATTCCAAAATATCCACCCCCTCCCATTTACAGGCACTTTGCCGTAAGTATGCTCTATAAATTGCGCATTAAGGATAAGCGCATGTACTGTATCATATATACTATAGCCTGCCAGATGATAAGTGTAAGTATACGTTAGTTCCTAGTCATTTACTCCCGTTGACAATATCACTCGTAATATCAACGTCAAACACGTGAATTATAGACCTGTGGGTCATAATCATTGAAAATTACCCATACGCGTCTTTGCAAGAGGACAGAAACAATCAACAATTAAGATTCGAATGAAACACATTTAATATTTTATAGTTTGCAATGAATAGTTAGGAATAAGTTATATCAAGGTGATTTATATATATATATATATATATATATATATATATATATATATATATATATATATATATATATATATATATATATATATATATATATATATATATATATATATGTGTGTGTGTGTGTGTGTGTGTGTGTGTGTCAATTTAGTGTTGCCAGCAATGATTTTGATGTCATCGAACTTTATATCCTTTTATTAATTTGTCACAGCATTATCCTCATCTTAGGGTTCTTGAATCAGATGATATAAACTCCGTTCCTGATAATGTCACAACTTATTTCATAACCGGTCCTTTTAACTTTCGAAGCCGTGTTTTTTCGACGTAGTCTTTGATACAAGCAAACGATACTCTATCGATTCTAATTACCCCCGATTAAGTTGATAGAAATCAGGCTTAGCGCGACAGTGACTTGCAGTTTTAAAAAAATCTTTGGCATCTCATCTTTGGATGTTTCTACCTTTACTGTTCGATGTTATACAATTAAAAGCAAATGGTAAACTAATCTAAATCTGCTTTCACATCCAGATGAGTAGTCTCCATAAATATTAGTATACATTTTGAGACGGTGGAAAACTTTCCTCTTAGTGATGATTCAAGTACTACCATGAAATCTCTGACAACACTATAACACATCAATTGATTGCTGAAAGTGCAATCAAATACATATAATTCCATGTTAGCCATATCAAATTAAAATTCAACAATATGTGAGGTTTTCCTGATTCAGATTGACTGCAGAATAATGCAAAAACCTACTTTGGAAACATATCACCTTGCCTTCTGACAACAGAACAATTATTCAATATCAGGGTTCTGTGTGAAAAGTACTCACAACATCAACACGACATATTTCATGTGTTCATAGATTTTAAATAGGCATTTTACAGATTATAGCATGAGGCATTCCTGACCACAATGATGAGGTATACCATGGGTCAAACGATGACAAATACCATCAGGCAGCTGTAACCCAAGGTTACCAGTGCAATAATTGCTCAAGGTTCTTTGGGGGACTGGTTCCAAACAACAGTCGGAGTACGTCAAGGCTGTCTCCTGTCACCAACATTTGTTAACATCTACTGAGAGCGCATCATGAGCGAAGCCTTGGAACTCCACTGTGGAACAGTCAGGATTGGAGGGCATGACATCGCCAACCTCCGCTTTGCAGATGACATTGATGGGCTGGCAGGCAGAGAAGTCGTGCTTACCACCTTATTGAAGAACCTAGATGTGACAAAGCGGATGACAAATAGTGGCAAACAAATCGCAGCCAAGATTAAAATCAGAGGACAGGAACTGGAATCCGTGGGCCTATTCAAATATCTAGGACTATATCATACACTTTGGAACAATCATTGTACATCTTTATCAGTAAATTATATTCTGTATTTTACCAGTTTGTTATTTTGTTGAACCTAATCAAGACGAAATGAAAACTAAAGGACTTACATATAATTCATTATGTACTTCAACAGTAACAATGTGTATGACTGGGTTATGGCGCAACCAGGTCTTGTAGGACTCATTAATTGAAAAGACTTACATCAAATCATAGTAAGAGAAACTTTGCAAGTTTCGGTTCAATGTTAACATTAGATTTACTAGTATCATCATAATTTCACTGTTTTAATCACACTCTTCCTTAACCTCTTTTTATTATAAAAAAGAAAAACTAATATCTAGGAGATCTGGTTTATAGTCATTGGAACAAAAAGTATACAAAATGAAATGAAATGAATATAAAACCATTATTATCTACATTATGTTAAGCCATGTTGAACCTAATGCTTGGTAAGGATAGGACTTTACTCAGATTTATCGTGGAAGTGAAACTATGCATCTACTCCACATAATCACTTCGTCCAGGTCATGACAAGATGACATTGATTTTTATGGGCGCTAAGTTGAGTATTGATACTATAGTTAAATAATTAGTAATGTGTTGCATTTAACATATATACATGCAACCTTTTCATACGAAAGCCAAAGCCAATTGAATAGCTAAAGATTAGGAAACTGTTATGCTTCAGATATGAAAAAGAAAGTATAAAAAAGGGTATTTTTTGTAAATACAAAACAGCAATTAGATAGACAAATGTCTTCAGAGATTAGCCAATTCAACATAGATCTTCGGTTTACTCGTGGTTGTAGTTTGCAGTATAATAAGTAAAATTATTTTGACTGCAGAACTTTACTGAGATGGAACAAAATATTATGCAACACTTGTATTCCTCAACTTGTAATTCCTTCAAAAGAGAAGTGTCTTGTTTGATGTATTTAAATTGGTTGCTTTTATTATTTACTATTTGCACAATGCTCTGAATATATGTTTATTTTGTAAGGACATGTTGGCTATACACATAAATCTGGTAATGAATACAATCACTTGGGTAAATGTATGTACTTGCTTTTTATGATAGCGATCAGTTAATTCATCACATCCATATAGCGATTGAGCAGATCACGACTTTCTGGTTTTAATAGATGGGAAATAAGAAAGAAATCGGTAATGTGAATGTCATTGTCGATTTATTCACACAATTAACTTGATATGGTTATTGTATTAATTTATGTCAAATCATTCGCCTGTCTATTTGTGTTAATACATTTTGTCTTATTTTTAGATTAGTAAGATGGCCAAATCTGGTCATTTATCTGTGTTCGTGATGGTATCTTCATTGGCTGCTCTCTGTTCAGGTTGGTAATGTGACTATTTACGTATATAATATATCATATTATATTCAAACAACACACACACACATATGTATGCGTGTGTATGTGTGTGTGTGATGAACGTATATTTATTCTTTATGTTAAAAGAAACAGGATAGGTGGATTCTTTCATCCTTCACATCCTTCTATCTACATATCTGTTCTGTCTTCTACGATATAGATCCGCCTGGAGATACGGGGCAACAAAATGATAACATGCACTCTGTTTGCTGAAGACACTGCAGCCAGAATGCATTTAATTCACTTTCTGACCAAAGTATAGGTGAATGATACCGACCATAATTGATGAGTACATTTCAAGTATTAGAAGCAAGGAAAATGATGTATTAGCGCCTATCAATAAACTTATCTGAAGAAATACACTTTCTCTGTTACAAATAACACTAAGCCAATAGTACGCCTTTTTTCAATGCGTACACGCGAAATTCTTTAAACTGTGTGTATATATATATATAAATATATATATATATATATATATATATATATATATATATATATATATATATCCTTATCAACTAAACATTTTTATTGTGCATTTGATAATTGTGAGATACATAAATCTCAAAGATAATTAACAATATCATTACATCAATATTTTTTTCTATCAATATCGGTTCATATGTGTATGTTAGGTTATTTGGCAAAATCATTGTACTTGGATGAAATGATATTGGTCCCTCTTTCAGGATCGTCTAAGAAGAGCGTAGGTGAACCCACCACTTTATACCAGACTTATTTTGTTAAATAAATGTTTTATTTTGTATGTAACAATTATGCCGTGTATGTGAACATTATTCACAGGGGTGCTTCCTAAATGATCCGCGTGTGCAAATTACCGGGTTTGGCTGCTTTTAATTAAAAAATTGTGTTATTGATAATGGCAAATATCGGAGAATCATATTCTACTAAACTTTCTTGAGAGCGATTAGCCGCGATTAAAACGTTTATACCAGTACGAGTAAACTTTAAGAAAACTTCAACAACGACAAGAATCTCATGTTGATTTTTAACTAGTACAGAACAGTTATTTAAACATGTTACTACAGCTACTGAGAAGGCTGCACTATCTATTGAACAAGCTATTTTGGGAGATATTATGGAGGACGAAGATAGAAAAAATGGTATGCTTCAGCTGTTAAAACAGATTCCTGATGCTGAACCACAACCTCAAGTTGTTGATGATCCTGTCGAAGAACAAGAAGGTGCTGTTCGTTGAACTCCAAGAGGAATTTAATTTATGAATAAATTTACCGAGGATGGTATAGAATTAATAAAACAATTTCAACAAATAAAAGCTTAGAATTTTTCCGCTTTTGGTAATTTTGCTACCAATAGCTATCATTCGAGATCTAGTTTTGTTGCTCCCGAGATATAATAAAAATATATCTCGAAAAGAGTGGGTTGATTGGACTTGGTGGTATAAATACAGAAGAAATACGTTATATAAATTATCGAAATGGAGTTACTGATTATGATAGAACATAAGCAGAAGAACGTCAAAGACAAAAAGAGAAAAGTCAAAAACCAGCGCGGAGACAAACAAAGAGACAAAAAAAGCAGAGAGATCCTCAACCATCTCAAGCCCCATTGGTTGATAAAAACCTCGTAGAAAGCTCAACAGAAAAGGGATTTAAAGGACGTGGTCTCTGTGTTTGTCCAAATAATATCATCAATGATGTATCCCGGTTGGAAGTTCCCATCGGGGGTAAACGAGCAGGAAATAATTCCCGGGAAATAGTTAACGAAGCCGCTGATATCTATCAGCGATTATTTCAGGGTGGTGTAATACATATTAGTTTATATCGATCTCTCATCGATGAAATCATAGACGACTATCACAGGGATTAAATGTTTTAGATAAACGGATATCATATAAGATGATTATACATGATCAACGCCGACAACAGATCAAAGTTGTGAATTCATGACTGCCAGTATATAAAGTAATTTACGGAGATGGACTGCGTGTTGAGTTCAAAAAAGAAACCTGTGATCATCAATGAAAAAACTAAACCGGGATTGTTAACTGGGATTGACAGCAGATATTACAATCGAGCGAATCCGCATTGACTTACAGGATATATCCGATAATTACACTGGATATTAAGAAACTTTCCCCGATGAAAGCTTCATCTGGGAAAAACTGTGTGGCTGAACGAGTTGTTGAACACTTCAAAAATGCTCGACGAGGAAATGGTTTAATTGATTTAAGAAAATCCAAGATAGACAAATGGGCCGAATCAGTTAAAGATACCAGAGCTTCAATAAGAGATGTTATCGAGTTAGAAAAATAAATCCCGATAATCGTAAAAACAATCACCGGGGTAATATTACACTCGTCAAAACGTTATAAAATAGACGGAGTTCAGATTGAAATCATCGATCGTAATTCGCATGCGTGGAGTAATTCTGTACGGGTATTTCCGCATGATCGAACAGTGAAATATTATTCAGGGAATATGATTGATTTGATTCACCGGTTGAGTAAAACAGATCCTGTGTCAGTATATTTTTTATAGCAGCGATGAAGATGAAGGATATAATCAATTTGTAAGACCAAGTGGAGAATTATACCGGCGGGAAGAACTTCATGGAGAAATGAATAATCACGTGATAAGATACTCAATCGACGTAGAAGAAATTAAACGAAATTCTTTTGCCGTTCCTTCCGTCGTAGCTCATTTTGCCAGGAAAGAGAATTCATGGAAACCAACTAAACTTGAATTTCTCGATGATGTACTAACCAGTTGTGTCGATTACGGCCATGGCGGATTGTGGAATACAAACTACGATAACAAGAATATGATTTTCTTTGATATGGCCGTGTTTTATTCTGGAAGTTTTCTCGGACCCGTTGAATGCAGTGAATGCTTTAAACGTTTTGGTCATCCCACACATGAAATGACAAGAGTCGCTTTAAACGGGAATTTACCTGATTTTGATGTAACACGATTTGCTCGTGTTACATCGTTTAGTTTTGCTGTAAATCTTCATCCGATTTGTTATGTTTGGTTTGGAAGACATTTTTCAGAAGATTAATGAGCTCCTATAGTACTATTAAGGTTTATGCTCGATAGTATGATATTATCGTCTCTGACTGTCTCCGAGGCGATTATATCATATCGGAAACAAACCACAGTTTGGTTGCCAACACCTGAAAAATGCAATGATTTTGATTAAAAGGTCACCGAGGAAAGAATCGCGAAGGATTTCGGTAGAAGAATAATTGTAAAATTTACCCAGGATGGATCCTGTGATCATAAACGACGTTGTAGAAAATTGATTTTCGATGATCCTGAACGTGATTTTATAATTGCGGATACTTCCCTCGATGAGAAATTCGCATCAAGGGGAAACGCTTATTTGTCATCTGGGGGAAAATCGAAACTATCATTGAATACTTCGATGGAGAATCTCCACAATACATACATTTGAGATTTTCGATGCTCTGATATGTTCGATACATGTACTCACGATGATACACATATTTTTAACATCGCGCCACTGATTCATTTTACTTTAATAGAGAACATTGGAGAACCGTCGAGCCATTTACTACAATGTGGGGGAACGTGGAGAATAAAACATGAAACATTACACGGATATTGAGAATCAGCCGACGTTCCCATCGAGGATAATTACCGCGACGAAATTAGAAATATCATCATCTCCATCCGCATATGATCCAATAACCAGACATAAAACCGTTTATTTGAATGGTCCAGGAGGATGTGGTAAGACAACGCGAGTAATTGATTTATTCAAGGGAAATTCTGATATGATATTATTAACCCCTACAGACAAACTGGCAAGAGAGATGAAATCCCGAAAAGTAAACGCTTGTATATCGGTTTAACGGTACCGCTTGGAATCCTGAGCGTATGGGAACAAAATATATTCGCAGGATCACTATTTGGGGTGAAATATGTAACGTATCATTGGATATATTAAAACCATTTTAGAATGGTTGTTAACAAAAAACACCGCTGTGATAATGTGTGACGATCATGGTCAACAACCAACCACCGCCGTTTACTGGGCCATCTCCTCACCAATGGCTGAAAAACAACGTTGACTATTACGATGAAATTAATACAGATTTCAGATCACTCGACGTTGATTTAACCGAGTTAAAATCCGCGAAAAGATTGCAACTGGATACCGTAGAAGGAAAAATAACACGTAGAACGTTTCCTGAAACATCGATTGCGGATTTTTGGTCAACGTCGAAACCAACTGATTTGATAATCGCGCGCAGAAAAAAAATCAGAGATTCACTTCAAGTAAATTTATTTCAAACACATATATTTTGTTTTGAAGGATCCAGTTCCGTTGTGTTATAGACCGGTAGGTGTTAAATGATATTGTGCTGGTTGATATCGATGTTGTGGAAGATACGTTAAACGCTTATAAATCTCCGTGAAAGTTAGGTTACGCGATGACAATACACTCGTCGCAATGACTGACTACCACTAATACGATTGTTTGGATCATAGATAATTTCATCGAGTGGCAAAATTTAGTTTACTTGGCAGTATCTCAAGTACAAAGAATAAATCAATCTCGAGGGGTTGTTAATGGGGTTAATGATATTAATTAAGACCCCTCGATGGTAATTGAGTATCATCGGGAATCACTTCAAATTGTTCACAAGTAAAACCACGCAGTGGAGCAGTGGTATCTAATCTATAGATTGCTGGTCTGTTTTTAGATGTGACAACACTGACTATCTTATGGGTAGCTACACTCCATATAGGAGCAGTTGATTTTGTCTACCGTCTTCAAGCTCACCAGGTTCATACAAATATCGCACGATGACATTGCTACCTAACACTTTTTGCGCTGAAAAATCACGCTGGGATACATTTATATTTATTTTTGTGTTCGCGATAACATGTTTCATATTGATCGTTCGAGTAATTTCATTATTTAGCGCGGTGATCACACTTGGTAATATCTTAAGCCAATCATGTGATCGTTTATTCTCGTTGAATTCTCTCGCGTATTGATAATCAAATAACCGATTTGCAAGCATTCTATTAAACCGCTCAATAATTGCTTGATCGGGATGAATTGCAGCATGTACTTGTCGTATGGCAGTGTTATGTTGTTTCATCGTTGATGATATTTCACACCGAAACTCCTTCAACCTGCAGGAGATTTGGCCATTGTAGAGGTCCTCGTCGATAAATTATTTTAAACGCGGAGGAAACTTCAGATAATGCCTTAGTAGCTAACGGTTCTGCTTCTTTGTATCTATTCGCAATATCAACGAGGGTTAACTCATATTTGTAAGTGTATTTTTTGACAGTATCATGTGGTGAACCTCATTTGGGACGTTAACATTAAATGACGCGTATTGAATCTTCTTAGGAGGTGGTAAATAAATTTGCCATATCACCTGTCTGGATAATCAATCTGCTGCAGTAAATGTTTTGAACTTTGCAGCGCAAGCAGTTTATTAATCGCGCGTTACCTTTTCAATATCCGGTTGGAGAATAATAAATTGATTGCATAATATTAATTACCAGCGCCTAATACGAGCTAACCTTTCATGGCAGTTTTTATCAACCATTAAGCCAACTTTTCTTTGAATGATTTATTAGTGATAGAATTTAGCGCGTGGAATAATTTCACATCTGCGATGTGTCGTTGCTGAAGATCCTTACTTTTGTATGAGAGATCATGAGCATGACGAGCCTTATCGATAGTGTTTACTGGATACTCGCCAGGGCGGGGTTGGTCTTGATTATCAAGTCGGAGATCAAGTCGAGTTCCCAAACAGAAAAAAATTATATCGTGGATGATGTTTTTCCCCTGGGTATTTTGCCCACGGAGCTCCTGGGAGTTTTGTTAACGCAGCTGCGATATCACATCCTGTTTTATACCGATGAATCGGAATTCGTTTTATACCACACTGTACACACTTGTTGGTAATAGCATATCTGTTATTGTTAATTACAACAGGTACTGGGTCAATCGTATGTGGGCACAATTTACATTTCACACAATATAAATCCATAATATATTTATGTTATATCTAATGGAAATTACTGATTTTTCAGCACCCAGACGACAGTAACGTGTTAAACATCATGTGATGTTACCAAATTCAATTCTAATGATTATAACTGGGCCATCTGGAAGTGGTGAAACACAGTTGTTACTTCATTTAATAATAAAGTGGATGAAATGGGATAAACTATATTAAGTAGCTTAGAACGTAGACGATCAACGTTGTTACGCGGTGTTAAACGACTTTAACGAGAGCGCAGCAACGATAACCGATGAAGATGTTATTGAATGTATCACCGACATCGATGAAGCTCCTAACGTAGAGGATATTATTATTATTAATATTATTATTATTATTATTATTATTATTATTATTATTATTATTATTATTATCAGAGTAGATGTTTTAAAAACTATTTATATGGAATATATTATACAAACGTTTCACTTTCAGATGCAGGAATCAGTTCTAAATCCGTTTGCATCGGGGAGACCGTTGAGGTGTTCCAAAACATTGCATCACCTAATTTCAACATAAAAATTTCCCTTTACAAAACTAGTGCTGAGAGAGAAGATCTGATTGCCGAGTGGTTTGTGCAAAATTCGAGCAAAATTTATGCTTCGATTCGGGAAACATACAAGGCAAAACTGTTGTTTGAAAATGGAACTATTTTGATACGAAACATTATTGCAACGGACGAGGCGACATATAAGATATTATATGATATTGCTGGTAATGCTGTGGAAATAAAAGTGAAAATATATGTACTAGGTAATTGTTCAATCAAATACGTTTAGTCCTGATATTCGTTTGCGTCCTTACTGCAATGTATATATTAAATATTTAACATAATGTCAATACCAAACAGTTTTTGTTGTTTATGTTTGAATATATCGCCTTCTCTTTATTAAATTTCGACCGCATTAATCCTATTTACAGTGTTTTCCATTGCAGTTTTAATATATCAGTTCGCTTTGATAGTAAGCAACACACACACACACACACACACACACACACACACACACACACACATTGCACTGCGTACATTCACTAATTCTTTATGGACTTAGTTCTAGCAATGCTGTCATTAAATTTTCATGCCTTTCAACAATTTTCAGGGTATCTGTCGTACAATGTTGTATTGAGTTGAAATATTTATTTCCTCGAGTTTTCCTCTTTATGAGGCAGTATATATATATATATATATATATATATATATATATATATATATATATATATATATATATATATATATATATATATATATATATATATGTATATATACGTGTATATATATGTTAAAAGTATTACCCGAAAATGCAAATATGCATTGTTTCTGAACAACTAATAGATATATTTAAATGTTTGAATTTTTATGTTAAACATTGTTTGTCGTTTTTATTTTGTCTTGTACCACACTTCACTTTGTATCCCTTAAGAACATGCAAACAAATACACATCATCGCTTGATACAAGTATCGTTGATTTTATGTCAAAGACATGAAACATGTATTTCACCACCTAAAACCTCATCAATTTATCTTAATGTAGCTTTGTGTCATCATTCATAATTTGTTACATTTTCAAATTATTCTTGTGCACCTGTTAATTTCTGTCACAGTGGACAGATACAAAGAAATACGAAATTGTGACCTTTTAAATGCAACCGTTTATCGTGAATAGTTAAGGATTGTACTATATTAAATTCAAAACTTTTGCTAGCTCAGTATCTTTATTAGATTAATTGAGAATTCAGCGAGACGCGATTATAATTTATTAGTAACTTTTTGTTTCGATCAATCATACGTGGGCAAAGCCATGCTCTAGCAACAGAGCTCGAAGGATTAAAATTTCACAAGTTCCACCATTCATTCTACATTACGTGCATTCTAGTATCTTATATTTTGCATGATTGCAAACACATGAGGAAAGCATATATTGATATACTAATGCACATCAATATTTGATTAGTGTACGTATTAAAATATGTATTTCCCTTAATATACTTCCGTTAATATAAGCATCCCATAGACTTTAATTGCAAAATAAAGCGATCAATTTATGCTGCTATTTATTATATGAAAATGTATAACTGCCTTATAATGATAAGCTGAACATTCATCTACATTTAGAATGTACTCATATAATTGAAAATATGCAGGCATGCATATTATCGCTTATGAAACTTATCATATTGTTTCTCTAACATTGACAGCACCACCAACTGAGCCATGCAAACTGAAGATAAAAAGCGAGGAAACGGGTTTGATCGCCTCCTTAGATAATCCAGAATACTGTGGAAAGCCCATTGCCTCTGTCTGCTGGATTGACAGTCCTGGTATTTCTTGCAGAGTTAGTAAACCATTCTGTCACTCAGTGTATTTTTTGTTGATATATTCAACAATCCATTCCAAAACGCGTTTCATGTCGTGTTAATGTATTCAAGAATTTAAATACATTGCAATAAATGACTGGTCTGCTAGAGGTACAAGGTGATGTAAAGAGCATTACAATAAATTTGGGAAGAAATTGAAGGTCTAACTTGCGATATTTGATTACTTTCTGAGGCGAACAAACTGTTTCCTTTGTGCAGTTTCAGTAGTGATCAGTTAAAACGAATTAAAGCATTAATGTGTTTATTATTTATATTTTTACGACCCGGGTTGTTTGTCAATTTCTGTGAGCAGATAAACCTAAATCACACAAAATCAACATTGCATCACAATCGTTATTGCAAAATGTTGTATATGATGTACTACGTTGTATATCGGCACTCAATTAATAGTATATATATATCAGCGAAACGAGTACCTCAGTTTAAAGATTCGTTGAACAAATCCCGTCATGGAAAGAAAGCGTATTATTAAAGCGTTGATCGCCATAAACTTTATCATTATCGTTTGATCGCCATAAACTTTATCATTATCGTCATCTTCAGCAATCACATTGTTTTCTTTTTAGAAAAATCACTATCCTGCATCTAATATAGTTAAAGAGTTGTTTCAGTATCATACTATTTGAGGTAATAATTTCTATTCCATCTTAGTAATTTAGGTGATCATTATGGATAAATTTGTGCTGGTACACCCATCGAAGGGACTTTATAAGTAATAAAGTCACTATACTCATTATTATTGGGTTGGTATATCCCTCTTTGGAAATTTAACATTTAAAAAAAAAACTTTAACATGCTTTGTCATTATAGGTGCATATTATTATAGATATACAGGTTTACCGTTGTATCTTTTTCCGGTGATACGTATGACTGTACTTGTCACTGTTGCGGTATTTCTTTCGTTTCCCTCAGAATGGAATGTTCTGAAATTATCGAGGAATTTTGGTAAGTATTTAATAATATTTGCATTAGGTTTTAATTTTCCTGATAAAACATTAAAAAGAAATATTATTCATTTTAAAACATTTGCATTAGTCACGTATTACTTTTGAATGTTATTTGTGATCCAAATGTCATACATATTTCGATGCCTGCGCGTGTTAAAAAATTGTGTTTGTGAGACATTATCTTGTTAAGTTGCCGTGAATTGAAACATTATTTTGCATGGCACATCATCAGAGACGTAATTGGGGGTGAGGTGGGGTGGGGGAGGGCATATTTGCTCTGGTCTATATACGTTGCCTCCCCCTCCCGAATCATATTTCGCCCCCAACTGAATCAACCCCCCACCCCCGCCGTGAAAAATTAAAATGACGTCCCTGCAGCACATCATTTATGATTGATGAATGGCATAATATTGACTTCCGTCCAATTAAAGATATGTGGTAAAACATCCGTACGGTTTAATCATTAATGTTCATGAGGATAGATAAACAAAGTTGCATATTAACATAATAGAATTAGCATATATACAACATAACATTACATGAATGCTATGAATAGCATTTGCTCTGAATGCGTGCTTGCACTGGAGCTTGATCATGACATGAATATTGTTAGGGGATAAAGCCATTTAAAACATTACCCATGCCTGTTTTAGAGTATTTGGTGTCAACACCTTGCTGAATCTACGAGTGTAGAAACTCTCAACTATGCATAAACACCCCACGATGTATGTATAAACCAACCATATATACATATATATATATATATATATATATATATATATATATATATATATATATATATATATATATATATATATATATATATATATATATATATATATATATATAATAAACTTTAGAATCAAAGACAGCCAATGTGTTTCACTTGCATTCCTGTCGGTGTTACATCTCACCAGTAATCATACAAACCGGTAGGGAGGTACCAGCAATATTTGAATGAACTCGGATAAGATAATATATATTTCCCTGTTCAAGGTACTATGATACAACAATTTGATACAACTGAACTTGATCCCATTACGGTTAATGAGTTCGTTTGGAAGAATTAGTTTTGTGTTCTTACATTATCGCCATAAATGCCATATATGCAAAACAACTTTACTCTTGCATTGTCACCATACATGTACATTAAACAATGCATGGCGGACCTAGATTACTCTTCTGTTCAAAATGATATGAATAGTTCTGGATCGTGGTATCGATATCTATAGGTAATTAATCTTTGCCAGCCGCTTAACCAAAACATTTGATCTATACAGATAATGTTTCCATGCAAACGTTGCTTGCACTTATTGAACATACAATAACTGCTTGATGATTACGACTTTTACTATGGTGGAATCAGTGAAAGACTATTTGGATATTCAGCGCGGAAAAACATGAGTTGAAAATTCCGTATGTTATTTATGCAGACCTCGATTGTTTTGTTATTCGAATAACTAACAATTGGTGAATATCAGCATGTTCCATGCCATTTTTTATATAATTACTGTAGTCATAAGTGAATAACAACTGAGGAACTAATGTTATATCATGACCAGGGCTCCGTTAAGATATGTCTTAAATACCTTGAGAAATAGCTCTCATCGTCTGCAAACATTTGTACAACTAATCTAGGAATATGCGAGGTTTCTAAGGCCGTTCTTTACTGTATCTGCAGTAGCGCTGTAGCTTCACCGATTCCAAAGTTGATAATCACCGTCACAGTAAAATGTCTCCGATTGTATTGGATGGGTATCAACTCTGTTGGGATACATATCGTGCCACTTTAGGGTCAGGTTGCCCACCTTTGGTCCTCACATGCATCAATTTCTCACCTGTGGCTCCAAGAAATTGTTTATCATTAATAAAGGGTCTTAAATACTCAGGGAGTCAGGCCTTGCCTACCAAAGCATGTGAAAACTGAATTCCGCAGACTGTGCGAACGAAACGGATATTTAGTTCAATGGGCAGAAAGGCGATCCCAGCAACGAGCGCATCGAGTGCATAGAATGGGACGAGGCATGTAGGTAGTCATGGTTATCCAGTGCATCTGATTTCATCTTCAGTCGTCTTGACCTTTTCTTACCACTGGATCCAGATGGTCTTGGACAAGAGAGTGAGGTCGACGATGTGCAATCCTCCCTCACTTTACACAACGTCAAAATTACTTGGTTACTGTGGCAACTAACGAACGACAAAACTGCAGTTGTAGGTACACCGGCATCCGTAACCGCAAATATGCACATAGGCAGCTCAGACCGAACGGCCGTTATTATCTGACACGGAACAACAGTTCAGTTCAGCAGCCACATCAGCAATTAAACATCTCTTTGAAGGATTTGCACTGCTCGCCTCCATCGTTTGAGGTATCAGAGGTAGATATACTACAAAAAATGAGCAAATTGTTCCTCTCACCCTCGATGCATGGAACGTGCCCACCGTTTTGGATAGAAGTGATTCTGACAGATACCAGATAACAGATGAGAACAGCATCCATCATTGGTGAAGCCATTGGTCGTCTGCAACAATTACCAGTTAATGAATCACTGGATGTCCCACCAAATATATTAGAGAGGAAGCCACACGTCTGCTGTCGTTTAGCTAGGCTCCTGGCTCAGACACAATATTAGCAGATATAAACAAGGACGTGCAGCTCTGACTCAAAAGCTGCATCAATTGTTTCATCGCCTTTGCGAGGAAGTTAAACAACTTCAACAAAACGTGCCTCAAAAAACTCCTCCACATCAAGTGGCTAGACAGGATGTCATTGTCCACGCAAGCTTGATCAGTAACTACAAGATCTTGATGCAGTTGCGATGGGCAGGCCATGTAGCTCGCATGTCAGACAACAGTCCTCTCCAAAACGATATTGTTCCTCTTATGCTCATACCAACCCATTCTGTTAGGTCTAAAAACTAATGTTAAATACTACTTCAAACCCATATAGGTCCAATCTAAGATAACTGCCATAATGCTAATTAATCTCATAACCACATAGCTTCCATAGTAGCCATCGCTATCAAGGGCACATTCGCAGATGTCTAATTGAAAGATCATTTTGTTCGATATTTGTACTTCCTGTTATTTTAAGAGCCATACCCACATTCCAGTGTTTTCGGACATTTAAGAGATTCTAAAACTCCATGAACATATAAAGTCACATTAATCATATATGTATTCCATTCCAGCTTAAATAGGGTATTGAATTATAACAATAAACAATATATATGAGATGAGACTTGTTAGAGCAAAAGAAAAAAGCTATTGCGAATTCTGTGTTTTTGTGATTATTCCTTTGTCTTATTATAACGTTTAGAAATATATTCAGCTTATTAATTGATTGAAAGCTACTCTCTTACGTATGATGCAGGTCATACGATTCAATTTGTTTTAAAAATGTGACCTTAAATTTGGAGTTTTCATGATATATCTAGCAATTTAGTAGAGGAAATGGAAACACGGTTGTGTGAAATATGAGTTTTCGGTACGATTATTCTTTTCTTATAGTTTAGTATATTTACAGTTGTCATATTAAATGCGAGGTTCTCTTCTATAATAGTGGTCAAGTCATGATGGATAAATAACATTCGTTCACTGATTGCATAGCTAATACGCTGACCTTTCATTCTGCCATCGCAGAGAAGAAACATTAATGGTACTTCGCTTCCAATATTAGATTACATAGTTACCGTTTATATCGGCATACACGATCATTGTGAATAAACAAGTGATAAATGTTAACATTTATATAACCAATTTTTAAAAGATAATACAGAATAATGTTTTAAAAAATAATACAGAATAATTCTTATAGTTACGCATCTTAGTTCACATAGACTACCAGTAAATATTATTCAGATTGTACTTTAAATGTAATTCAATAAACATTACGTATACGCGTAATTCAAGAAACATTATGTATAAGCGTGAAGCAGTGTCAGTTCAGGTATGTAACTATTAAAAGAGCTTCACGTAGTGGATTAAATTTACGTGGAGTGTAGGTGTTATGTTAATTACCTATTGGATACTTACAAATAAAGTTTATACTTAAAGTAGAATTGAAAAATAAAGCTGTGATGCCAAAGTAAGGCAAGTAAATGTGACGAGTGCTGTGAATTTGAATGTAAAAAACTATTGATTTAATAAAAGATTGATTGCTATTAAAATATAACTAGACATGAAATCGGAACGATTAGCAACATAATACAAATATTTTACAATGTAAAAAAAAATTCAGCTTCGTAATGCACAGATCGACAAATTTAATATTACAAATTTGCATGACAAGCAAATATTACAAATCTAACCCCAAAATATATTATATTGCAGAGAAAATCAATACTAGAGTTACTGCCTGGGAAGGAAGCTGGTACATATTATGCCTGTTTTGAGGGTGACGCCCTAATGTGTGCGAAAAACGCAACGGAGTGGAAAAAATGCCAACACGTCACTATAGGATCTATAGGAGGAAGTACGACGTTTTGAGTTTTTTCTATCAAATACTTTATCACAAAGTTTCTGCTTGCATTAAGAAAAATGGCAATGACAATGAGAATCCCATGCAAGTTTACAGCATTTTGCATTTCGATGTAAATAGCGTTCGTATATAAAGCGAACGTTCTGATAATGTTTCCTCCATCAAACTATCTAAACATTGAAACATTTCAACATTACAAAAGAAGACAATGCCATTGGTCAAGCATTTCATTTTACTCAATCACAGCGCATATGAGGAACACGTATTTTACATACATTTTAATTAGAAATAACGTTGTTCATACAGTTATCGGGATCGAATCTTCAATGTGTTGATGTTCTTATCAGAAATATTTGTTCATTTTAAAGGATGATCGCTGGCAGAGTCGTCATAGATCAATTATATCAAACAAGCCTTTGTAAAAAAATTATTCCAACATATGGGAAAGCATCAATTAACACACAATGTTCAGTATTGTCAATAATGTGATGACTGGCTTTGTATGTAAAATCAGGAAAGTTAAAATAGATATGGATCATACATTTACTTTAGCGAAATATATCGAGAGAAGCATATTTTGATAAAACACACATGTTTTCTTCGAAACATGTATTAGGTCAATCAAAGAGCTTGAAACAGAATTGATTCAAAACTAGATAACGGTAGGCTGCAAATCTCAAATGATTTCCTTAGTGTGTACAATCACTGTAGTGCATCCGCTTATTAAGACCTAATTTTGTAAATAATCTTTCTAAAAATTGCGATACTTGATATATATATATATATATATATATATATATATATATATATATATATATATATATATATATATATATATATATATATATACATATACATAATGTAATCAGGACTGTTACTTTCGTTGATATCATGTATGACTAATTGTCTTCATGCTTTGATCGTTACAGCTGCTGTTGCATTTAATTCTATACTATATTTAAGGCTCGATTTGCTCCGTCTAGAGACAGACGATATTGCCTATTAACAAATGTATGCACGTTTTAATGATTTGTGGAATGGCTGCCCACTGACAAGGTGTATTACACAGATACTTACTAGAGAAACATTGTTGAATTTTGTTACAAATTATAAAATTAAGCAGGACCTATCTAAATTACTTTTGTTATGCGATCATATTAAGTACGATCTCTCACGGGAAAATATACTACCTATAAATACAAATCACCTAACGTCAAGGCTGCCCACTGCCATTCGCAATGTCAGTGAGATCATAAACATTTACTCAGCCCAATCATTTAAAACTTGAGGCCAGTTACATTACTCAGCTTAAACTACAGCAACAGTCAACATCAACAGTTCTTTAAAATATCTCTGCACTCCTGATACAGTATTGATAATTAATAATTAATGTGTAAATAATATTAGTCAAATAATAAGTATAGTTAAGAAAACTATTCAAAATAGTATAAACTGTTGTGAAATATTTAGTCATTACAATGCGTAGACATGTGTCTGATGCGGTTAGAACAATGAAGATGAAAATTATCAATGCAAAAAATAGTCTTGAAATTTCTCAGTTAGATAAAGTAAATTGTTAATACATTAGAGATGTTGCTTATGTAATGTTGTCGTAAAAATGAAATACCAAAGCACCTACATTTTGAGAAAATATGTTTATTCATATAAATACATTTATTCGATTAAAACGATTAATAAAATATAACTGCCACAATAACATTTGTTCAAACCTAAACGAGCCAAACAAAAATTGTATTGGATTACTGGTATGCAAACATTGTGAAGTAAAATTTGCATGTAATTATGTTGGTGGTCTTCACAATTACAAATGTAAATACATACAATATTTTATGAATATTTTTAAAGATATATCGGTGATTTATCACTATTACAAAATGTTACAAATTAAATTTATTGAAGATGATAATAATATAAAATCTATTAATTGGATACATATTCGCACAAGACGAATGGTTAAAAAATATATCATTCTCAACCCATAGTTTGGATAAAGGAAACCTTGAAAGTAAAGAACAATCTTTTTAAATACATAAAAAAGTATTTATTTTGCAACTAATTAAAATCTGGAAGAAAACGGACACATATAAATACAGACGTAGACGAAAAAAATATTAGAAATATCCAATGCAAAAAAGACAACAGCTGACTATATGATATTAGTTACTATAAAATCCTAGAATGGAAGTTCAATCCATTGAGATTTTGCAGTGATCTAAGTAAGCTGATGTCTTTGACTTTTTTCAACAAATGAAAGTAAATGGCAAGTAAAATAGAAGTTGTTAGGAATGATACCGATACTCTATGAATTGTCCGGAAGATCGGATTTGATTATTAGACTTCACATGGTACCTTTTCAAATAGCAATGCAGTTCAGATAATAAAAGTTATGAAAAGGCAAGTAAGGTTACAATTAAGATGTCAACAAAATCTTTCCATTCGGCTTAAGAAGTACCTGTAAAGTTTTACGAGTCGTATGGTCTTAAAGCAAGAATAGAAATGAGTGAGAATCTGTAAGAAGATAACCGGGTGGGATGTCGGATTTACAGTACAACTCAATTGATAGCGATATTGTCACGTGCTTAGGCTCGAATAAGCAGCAACACACAAAGAGTGAAAACTAACAAGCTTGTAAAATGTAACAAACAAATTTATTAAGTACAAATATTTTCATAAAATAAATAAACTTATGGTTTTAGAGAATCAAATCCAATATTAATCCAACACAGAATTCACAAAAATAATTCACTAATGGAATTGCAAGAGTCCTGATAAATAAATGTTCTAATAGTTCCAGGATCGAATCTTGACGATGCATCCAAAATGGCTGACGATGTCACGTGAGTTAGTCAGTTCTTGTTTTTATGATAATCCAAATGAATAATCTATGAGCACATGTTCTCCTCCAGATAAATAAAATAATTCCTCTTGCTTCAACGAACTGACACAAATTCCAATATAACTCAAAACACAACTATTAACTTAAAGCCCAGAGATTTCTACTAAATTGTTATCTCCCAAACAATAATTTAAATACCTGTTTTTTATTTAAACAAGGGATCACGTGAATGTATGGAGGTTCATAGAATGTCAAAGAAAGAGGCTACCTTCACTAAGTCACGTACTCCCCCCATAAAAATCATCAGCCATAGCCTTGAAATCAGCTATCGCTTTAGAAGCTTGTTGACACTCTCTGAAGCAGGGTCAGAAATTAGGTCAACCCTGTTATTTACAAACAGAGTCTAGGTCAGCCTGAATTTTCCAGAATAGATATTTCCCAATTAATGAATTTTAAACCCAAAATGACACATTTGGATCTGACATTTAAAAACAAATAATTTAAATCAAATATACGTAACAATATAAATACAATTATTACTGACAAATGATTTGAATGAGAAATTTATTATGATTAATATGTGCATGTATATAATCCAAATATTGAATCATTTAACATAAAATGCACTGACGTAATAATGGAACATCAAATTAATGACCATTACAAAGTACAAAGACAAGGGTGAATCATACTCAGTGATTTCACCACGAAAGGAATGATGCGTTGTACTCAAACAGTATATAATGTAGTAGTTTAGTCATATAGTAAAATTTATTCACCAAAATAGTGAAATTATGTAAACAAAAAGAACAGATATACAAATTAACTCTACAGTCCGAAAAACACACTTGGTTTTACGAACCCACAAATTTAGCATACGGTTAAAAGATTACATGTATGGAGTTGTACACTCGATCAGTAGCACACTCGGCTACCAGCCACACTTGCCAGTCATGCCGTCAGTATCCCAGGTTGGCCAATCAAGCGATCAATGCCCACCAATCTGTTAGCAACGCCCGATCACCTGCTACTTGACCAGCAACACTATTCATATATACGACTGCTATGGTTCTGCTTCACATCTGATATGGTCATCTTCTATGATTAGCTCTGCAGCTGATACCACGTTGACTCTGATTAGTCTGGTCAGCTCTACAGCTGATAACACCGGTCAGATATCTATCCAGTTACTCCGGTCATCTGAAAATATATCTCACACCGTGTTCTATGCATGACACGTGCATAAACGATAAAACGTAACGATATTATATACGGTAAGCTATACAGATTGCATTATAGGCAAAATAATTACAAAGTACACAGGTTCAGAAGTGATCTTAACCGTTTCTTAAAAATGAAACTTTGTATTGCAAATATAAATCTTGTGCTAAGTCACAAAAAATAATACAAAACATTTGCATATCACCAGCTAGACCGAATCTACATTTAACATATACAAAGATAAAAACGTGTAAGTACAATAGTTATAACTTATACACAATACATAATAAGTCACTTTCATCCAGAACTGACGATGTGCAAGTACTTAGAGTAGGCCGCTCAATGAATAGACATTCCATACTGTAAAGTTTATTTACCTACGGTGAGGCATTTATACACAGGTATAGTCTGTGCACTGGAATCATTCGATTCTTCCCACTGAAAGCGCTTTGCACGTATGGCATAGTATGAGTTGTAGTTGTTGTAGGGTTTAACGCCACTATTCAGCACATAATAGGCTTAACATAGCGGCTAGTATTAATGGTGGATGAAGAACCCATGACCCCCTAACCCAGAAAGAACCACAGACCCATGACAAGCTACGGCATAGTATAAACCGAACTCAAAATTTCGAAATATTGTATGTATGTATATATGTAGATAGGTAGGTAGGTAGGTAGGTCATCTGGTATCGTTGTACTAAAAAACGAACACCGAGTATATGTATTTAATAAAGAAAAGGATTTGTGCAATTCCGTGACAGAAACAACAAGTATTGTGAAATTTAACAACTTCTTTATTTGCCAAGAATGCAAAGTGAAAATAAAAAGTTATTTTTCTGTTTTGGGAATTACATCCCATATTATCCTAGAATTCTTAACAGAAGTCCTAATGAGTTAGATTCTAAATATTTTTAACGGTAATGGAAACTAAAGCCAATGCTGGAGGTATTGAGGGATCTGTGGTAGCCTCTGTCGTGTCGTAGAGGCGTGTCGCAGTCTTTTGTTAAATCATTGTACTACTAGATAAGAATGTAACTTTATTTGAAATATCTCTAAGAATCCAAGTTTATATGTCCAAGAATATAAGTTTAGATGAGCCCATTTTATTTATAGTGATTAAAACATTTTAATATATTCCAGACCAAATAAACCATTGGACACATCAATAATTACAAGTGATCCTGCTCTGTTCATAAATCACGAAATAATGTCTTATAGAAAGAAAAACAAGATCACATACTCCTCTATTTCATCCCAATGTCACAAATATAATTTTCTAAAAATATATTACGTAATGGAAAATAGCGTTCTAAAATATTTACAAGATAAAATCCTAGTTATAATTAGATTATCAACTATGGAAAACACAATTTCCTTTACTCAGGACAGGAGAATACTCTTAACAGTTAATCCATCCTCATGGGGAAACTACTGGCCATGTGATTGTTGTTTACAGAATTAAAACGTCAATGATAAAAGTAAACTTGAAAATTAGCTTCCTTTAGCGCAAGGACAAGTACAAGTCCACCGTATCATATAATGAAATAACAAATATATATTGACCTAACAAACAATTAAAAAAAAATATACATAACAAAAAAAAAATCTCTTAAAGAGAATATATTTACTAGAAAGGAAAGGTAGTGAAGGTAGTGGCTAAATTAACGACAGGGATGGATGAAAATGTGCACGGCTATCTAGTTTATGGGTTAAGCCTTGGAAAGATGTATCCAATGGACAATTGCTCAATCATGGAACTGTAGGACACAGTGTTCCTATAACGAGGGGTAACATTGGAATATACTAGTGATAATTTTAATAAAACGTCTATAATATTACATTAATAAAATATTACATAAGAAAAAATAGCAGGTTCTACGTATACAATTTTGCATGTATAATTCAACATGTGGTGCATATAAAACAAGATTCAGATGTTAATTGAGAAACTCTCTTCATTTCCTTAACAGACAACAGTCCACCGCCACCACCCGAGATACCGGAAATAAAAGCAACTGGTTATTGTATTGTTGTCATAGTTTTCATTGTCTTATTTGTGGTGATCGCCATTCTAAGCATGAAACTGTGGAAAAGTAAGTTTTTGTTTCACATCATTTATTTTATATCAACTGCGTTAATGTTGTGTGAAGCGTGTAGTATGAGATATCCTGTCATGTTACTTCGCTTTGCTATTTTAATTTGTGATGAAATCAGAATCTCTTAAGTCTCGTTTTTGCTGACAGGTGATGAATGTACATTGTTAAAAAATGTTCTTATTTGAAGTGCTTAGGGATAATGGATGAAATATATATTACGATATGTTATAAAATCGCGAATAGGAAGAATACAAATCTTTTCCTGTAGGCCTATGAAAGTTAAAGTATTGTCTTTTGTTGTTTATTATCAATATGGTGAAGTTTTAGCTGATCATATGCATACCTGTGTGCCGTTAATGATGAGCATTCGAATGTAATTAGGTGATTGGTAGATATACATTTTGGTATATGCATTTGGTTCAAAGTAGGTCATTCCATTTTTGTTGAAAACACAATCTCATGTTTAACGATAATGTAATAATAACATATACTGGAATAAGTACTGATATTCAGTTGGTAAGGATTTCACTTAGAATATGAAAATACAATTAAAAACATGAATGTCTTTTTCTCAAACGATAACGTTTGAAACGATATATTTAATGACATAGATCGACAAAAGTTTCATGAAACAATACATATTCATTTGATTTCAAAGAAATGATATCATAATGGTTTCATCCACTATATAATTTATTTTCCCTTTTTTGAATAAAACTAAGTTAGAGGTGAATATAAGATAAAGTTATTCCGCTATTCATTCGATATAAGCAGATGTTCTTTTCATTGAATCCTCAAACGTAATTGGTGCCAATATGTATAACTGATTCAACTAGGATACTTCTTTTAGTATCCAGCTCTGTGGTGTTTATTTGCATATTGATACAGAACATATCAGTAGCACTAACTATTTTCTATTTACTGCATATCTTAATACATAAATCAGACAGCAACAAAGTGAAAATACATACAACAATCTTTTACGAATATTTTTAAAGATATATCGGTGATTAGTCTCTATTACAAACTGTTACAAATTAAATTTATTGAAGATCATAATAATATAAAATCTATTATTGGATACATATTCGCACAAGAAGAATGGTTGAAAAAATACATCATTCTCAACCCATCGTTTAGAAACCATCGAATTTAAAGGACAATCTCTTTAAATACATAAATAAGTATTTATTTTGCAATTTATTGAAACCTGGAAGAAAACGGACAAATATAAATACATACGTAGGCGAAAACATATTCTAAACATCCAATGCAAAGAAAGATAACAGCTGACTATATGATATTACTATAAAATTCTAGAAAAGAAGTTCAATCCATTGAGATTTTGCAGTGATCTAAGTAAGTTGATGTCTTCGACTTTTTTCAACAAATGAAAGTAAATGGCAATTAAAATAGAAGTGAATTGTCCGGAAGATCGGATTTGATTATTGGACTTCACATGGTACCTTTACAAATAGCAATGTAGTCTAGATACCAAAAGGTATGAAAAGGCAAAAGGTTACACTTAAGATGTAAACAAAATCTTTCCATTCGGTTTAAGAAGTACCTGTAAAGTTTTACGAGTCGTATGGTCTTAAAGCAAGAATAGAAAAGAGTGACAATCTGAAAGAAGATTACCGGGTGGGGTGTCGGATTTACAATGCAACTCAATTGATAGTGATATAAATACAATGATAACTGACAAATGATTTGAATGTGAAATGTATTATGATTAATATGTCCATGTATATAATCCAAATATTGAATCATTTAACATAAAACACACTGACGTAATAATGGAAAAAAACAAATTAATGACAATTACAAAGTACAAAGACAAGGGTGGATCATGTTCAGTGATTTCACCACGAAAGGAATGATGCGTCGTACTCAAACAGTTGGTTTTACGAACCCACAAATTTAGCCTACGGTTTAAATATTACATGTATGGAGTTGTACACTCCATCAGTAGTACACTCGGCTACCAGCCACACTGGCCAGTCATGCCGTCAGTATTCCAGGTTGGCCAATCAAGCGATCAGCGCCCACCAATCTCTGTCAGCAGCGCCCGATCACCTACTACTTGACCAGCAACACTATTCACATCTACGACTGCTATGGTTCTGCTTCACAGCTGATATGGTCATCTTCTATGATTAGCTCTGCAGCTGATACCACGTTGACTCAGATCATTCTGGTCAGCTCTACAGCTGATAACACCGGTCAGATATCATCCAGTTACTCCGGTCAGCTGAAAATATATTTCACACCGCGTACTATGCATGACACGTGCATAAACGATAAAAGGTAACGATGTTGTATACGGTAAGCTATACAGATTACATTATAGGCACAATAATTACAAAGTACACAGGTTCAGAATTGATCTTAACCGTTTCTTTAAAATGCAACTTTGTATTGCAAATATAAATCTCGTGCTAAGTCACAAACAATAATGTAAAATATTTGCATATCACCAGCTAGACCGAATCTACATTTAACATATACAAAGATAAACGTGGAAGTACAATAGTTATAACTTATACACAAGAAATTAATAAGTCACATTCCTCTAAAACTGACGATGTGCAAGTACTTAGAGTAGGCCGCGCAATGACTAGACATTCCATACTGTAAATATTGTTTATCTACGGTGAGGCATTTATACACAGGTATAGTATGTGCACTGGAATCATTCGGTTCTTCCCACTGAAAGCACTTTGCACGTATGGCATAGTATCAGTTCTAGTTGTTCTAGGGTTTAACGCCATTTTCAGCACATAATGGGCTTAACATAGCGGCCAGTATTAATGGTGGATGAAGAATGCATGCATGTATGTATGTATGTAGGTAGGTAGGTAGGTAGGTAGGTAGGTAGGCAGGCAGGTCCTCTGGTATCTTTGTACTAAAAAACAAACACCGAGTACATGTATTTAATAAATAAAAGGAGTTGTACAATTCCGTGACAGAAACAAGTATTGTGAAATTTAACAACCTGTTTATTTGCCAAGAATGCAAAGTGAAAATAAAAAGTTATTTTTCTGTTTTGGGAATTACATCCCAGATTATCCTAGAATTCTTTACACAAGTCCTAATGAGTTAGATTATAAATACTCTTTAATGGTAATGGAAACTAAAGCCAATGCCGGAGTTATTGATGGATCTGTGGTAGCCTCTGTCGTGTCGTAGAGGCGTGTCGCAGTGTTTTGTTAAATCATTGTACTACTAGATGAGGATGTAACTTTATTTGAAATATCTCTAAGAATCCAAGTTTATATTTCCAAGAATATAAGTTTAGATGAACACATTTTATTTGCAGTGATTAAAACATTTTAATAGATTCCAGACCAAATAAACTACTGGAATGATACTGCTCTGTTCATAAATCACGAAATAATGTCTTCTAGAAAGAAAAAAAAAAGATCACATACTCCTCTATTTCATCCCAATGTCACAAATATAATTTTCTAAAAATGTATTACCTAATGGAAAATAACGTTCTAAAAAGTTCACTATATTTACAAGATAAAATCCTAGTTATAATTAGATTATCAAATATGGAAAGCACAATTTCCTTTACTCAGGCCAGGAGAATACTCTTAACAGTTTATTCATCCTCATGGGGAAACTACTGGCAGCGTGATTGTTGTTTACAGAATTAAAACGTCAATGATAAAAGTAATCTTGAAAATTAGCTTGCATTAGGTCAAGGACAAGGACAAGCCCACCGTATCATATAATGAAATAACAAATATATATTGAACTAACTAACAAACAATTAAAAATTAAATATACATAACAAAATAAATCTCTTAAAGATAATATATTTACTAGAAAAGAAAGGTAGTGAAGGTAGTGGCTAAATTAACGGCAGGGATGGATGTAATGTGCACGGCTATCCAGTTTATGTTTTAAGCTTATATATATATATATATATATATATATATATATATATATATATAACTTTGGAAAGATGTATCCAATGGACAATTGCTGAATCATGGAACTGTAGGACACAGTGTTCCCAATAACGAGGGGTAACATTGGAATATAATAGTGATAATTTTAATAAAACGTCTATAATATTACATAAATAAAATATTACATAAGAAAAATAGCAGGTTATGCGTATACAATTTTGCATGTTTAATGCAACATGTAGTGCATATAAAACAAGGTTCATTGAGAAACTCTCATGTCCTTTAGCAGCAGAGAGGGTGAATCGGAAAACTTTTCAAACAAAAAACGATTTTAACCGTCAAAACAGCAAATAGAGCCTTCCTACGAATTTTCATGTTTTAAAAAAAAAAAAAATAAAGTCTCCATTTGCCAAACAGAGACTTAGTTATTTTTGTCTGAAAACATGATCTTGCAGGGGCTTCAAAATGGGTAAAAACTCACCCCGTTGATTTCAACCGAATATTTTATCAAGTCCGATATGATATCGCGTCATCGGGTCTGATTCACCCTCTGGCCCTTTTGTTATTGTGATTTAACCTCATCGGGTGCATGTTTTTGTAACCGAGTCTTTAAAAACTCTTCTGGAGTCAGTATTGGTCTATTTTTTCGTCGGAGATATTCTATTGCGGAACGGTACTGTGGGGATCCACACTCTATACAAATTTGATATTTCCCCCGTACGCCTTTTCCACAACCAAGACAGGGTTTTGGGCCATCGGGACATCCTTGTTTTGCAGTACAATTATGTACCCCACAAAATTCCCCGTAGGAATTTTTTCCACATCGCTGTGTAGATCCTAAAAACAATCAACAGCATTTATTTGTAGCAAGTGCCGAATTCACCATTATTATTAATTGTTAATAAACATTCAATTAGACGTTAAAAAGTGTACTGTATAATGATTAGTGATTACTCCGATAACAACTGTATCGACATTTCAGGATGTGAAAAATCTTACGCTGAAGACTATTCTGATGATTTTTTTCAATCTCCGGAAACTCATCACGATCTTCGAGAATATTACAAAAGGCGTTTAGGACCGTCATGGAATGTTTCAAGTAAAAATTCCGCAATTGAATTACTCACCGTGGATAGTTATCTACTTCGCGGTATAATTATTCAACAACGGGGGCAATTTTACGTTTTTTTGGATGATCCCGACATAACAGAATTTCAAGGATGTTCTGCGGTTAAGGAAATTATTCCCCGGGAGAGATTGAGATATCCCTCTATCGACATTGATTCTAAAAACCCATCGTTGGAGGAGTTATTCTTGTTTTTCTGCGACTTAGTTGATTCCATTAACGATATTATTATTTTTGAAACCAGCGGCGGTTACGTGGTAATGATAACAGTTGAACTCGTCGGTTGAATTCCTTGCGAAAACTCATCATTATTTCAATCAATGAATGTGCTGTCAGATTCGGCGATTCCCTTCCGAGTATTGGGAGAATTTCCACGTAGCATCGTAGAACAATTATTACGGAGGCCACTCACTGACGAAGAAATCGAAGGTGCCAAAATAGTAGAAACGATAAAAAATAACCCATCGATAATAAAATACGACGGAGAATTATGCAACGTAGAAATAAAGTCGCCAAAAGGGACAATCACGGGAAAGGTGTATCCGAAAAATCATCATTGATCATAAATACCAAACATTTTTTCATCGTGAGACATGTCGGATGATTTTTAACACGATCATGGAAGTGTTATTTCATTATAAAACACCTTCCCCATCGATGGGGAAAGTGACCAAATTGTATATAAAATAAATAATACTGACACTTTCCCCATTTTTTTTTTTTTGCATCAATGACATGTCGGATGATTTTTAATACCACCGTGGAAGTCTTTTTTTGTTATTTTAACAGCTCTATCAGGTATGGGGAAAGTGACCAAATTGTATATAAAATAAATAATACTGTCACTTTCCCCACTTTTCCATTGATCAATCTGACATATCATATCGGGAAAACCATCCATTAACGGTCCATACATGAAATTTCAACATTCTAGTGTGTGTATCCGTCGCAGTAATGTCTTTACCAGCAAATCCCACATCATCAATGGTTTCATTTAGCCATATCGAATAATCTATAAAGTCCGATTTAGGCCATTCAGGATAATATAACGTGTAATTCGATCGATCAGTGTGTTTTTTTATCATCGGATTGTAATCTCCCACCGAATTCTTTGTAAATCAATTTGATTTTTTCGATTATATTTTTTACTGATAGTGTTTTATTTCTAAACCGCACATCAGGAAATATCTCATTGAAGTGTTTTAACAGCGCTTGATACTTATTGAGTTGGTCCGGGTTTTTTAACATGTTATTGATATTCTTAATTAATTCAGTACGACTCACAGGAACACTTTTCACTGATAAATCATCCTCAACGATATCAGGGAGTTTTAACACTTCAAGGATACTTCTGACAATTTCGAGTTGTTGTCGTGGATTGATTTTATCAGATCGGCACGGTGTAGTTGTTACCGCATTTCCTTGATTGTGTTTATCAACAAGAACCCGTTGATATCGCTGTAATCTATTAGCATTTTATCAAGATGTCCAATCGTGTTTGTATCCAATTTGCTCACATCAGTTTGAAATATATGATTGAGATACATCAATTTCTTCGCGTATGGTTCTAATCGCTGTTCAGGGTCGTATCGGTGATATTTTTGTTGTTCACTGGTGATTTTATCATTGATGGCTCTGCCATTAGTGACTTTATCACCGGTGATTTTATCACTCGCCGAAGCAATTCTTTCCCCGATGGAAGATTTCAAAAATTCATCTACGAAGGGATTATTATTTATTGCCGCGGCATCGATTTTTTGTTTTATTTTTTCACACCACAAATCATATTCGTCGGGTAATTCCCAAGTGACCTCATATCCCGTTCGTTTCATCATTTCAACAAGTCGTCCCGTAAAATGACATTTGGAGTTGTTTTCCTCGATGATTGTACTGACAAAAGCGTATCCGTAGCTAGAATTCACGTCGCAACGATTCGGGGTCCTGAACAACAATTCCGTGGATGAAAAATCCCTCTCGTGTGATTCAATCGTGGAAATAATCCCATCGCGTGTGAGTGGCAATTCTGTGCAAACTCGTTTTGTTGCCGAATAATGAATTTCAGTAATATTTCTGAAACGATGAATTGCTTGTTTAGTTGCTTCTACCGACCCTAATTGTTCAGAAAACACCGCCATGTACTTAAATCGTTCATCTACGATTGATATTCCCGCTTCTACGGTACAATTATAGATTAAAACGTCGATGTGCTCAAACGCTTCAACGGGATCAGCAAAGTCTCTTTGTTTTTCAGCCGAATCGGTATCAGCGTGATAGTATTTCACTCGGTATCCTAAATGCTGTAATAACTTAGCTAGGGCTTCTACAGAATAATTTCCGTGTCGTTTGTTTTGTGTGAAAACTACTGCACGATTTCCTTGTTGCAGCGCGTCTAACAATTTAACATAATTGTCATGATGAGACTGTTCCACAATAAACTTCTTTCCGTGATCGGGTTGATACCCGTTAATGATAAATTTCATGTCCGGACGATTTAAGAACTTTCTGAATAATTCCACATCGACGTTGTTGGCATCTGCGTCAAGTACAATAACTCGCTTCTCTGATGAAATCAACCATGTCAGTGCTCCCCAAATCTGTTTTCCACGCCCCGATGAAATTATTTGACAAAGAATTCCGTGCCATTCATCTAACAATATCACATCAGGAACCCCCCTGACTCGTACAATCGATTCAATCTGCGAAATCACCCTTCGATGAGTTCTTGTATCAAATATAATCGTTCCATGAATTTGTTCATACGATTCGAGATTGTAGTCGATGGTGGTCTTTCTGGTAAATGTCTTTCTGTATGACAAATAGAGCACGGATTGATCATCTCGTATTGATTTCCATGCCAACTTTGACTTCCCCATCCCACAAGCAGAACCATCCACATAGTCGTCGTTGAGGATAATTTTACATCCTGCGCCGTTTTCATGAACAAGAGCCTCACAGTAAGTATAATCTGGAACCCGTATGGGGAATTCCCCACTGTGGTCTTCACGACGATAATTATACGATTTTAAGTACTTTTCGTAGCGGGTTTTACTATCATTGGAAATACTAGCGTTTCTGTCAATCGTGATTTTATGTTTTGTGGTACGGAAACAACTAATCACAAATCGATCAGAATACACGCACACAAATGCGTCAATGGCTTTTCCTTCAATGAATCCAGTAAACTCATTAATGCCATGTCGGCGCTGGCATATATTACAGAATGATCCTGGAACCCTACCCAGCGATATCATATTGGTGGTTTGATTTGTTATACCTGTGATCTGATCGGATTGTCCAGTTAGCGCTGTTGAAATCTGTTGAATTTGTTCACCAGTGAGATTATCATCATCACTATCTTCAAAAATGCTATCGTCGCCAGTGAGTTTTTCGTAACACGGTTGTATTTCAACAGGACAAGATAGTAAACTGCTAGTAAATCCAACAGGATGAATTAATCGTTTATCAATGCTGTTTAGTTTTGCCGACTTTGTTCCGGGTATTTTGATGCTGTACAATCCAGCCTGTGTATCAACGTTCCATGATGGTCTATCTGCAGAAATTTTCTTCAACAATTCCCGATGATTATCAAAATCGATCGGAATCGTTTTCAATAAAATGTGATAACCGCCGCTGGTTTCAAAAATAATAATATCGTTAATGGAATCAACTAAGTCGCAGAAAAACAAGAATAACTCCTCCAACGATGAGTTTTTAGAATCAATGTCGATAGAGGGATATCTCAATCTCTCCCGGGGAATAATTTCCTTAACCGCAGAACATCCTTGAAATTCTGTTATGCCGGGATCATCCAAAAAAACGTAAAATTGCCCCCGTTGTTGAATAATTATACCGCGAAGTAGATAACTATCCACGGTGAGTAATTCAATTGCGGATTTTTTACTAGAAACATTCCATGACGGTCCTAAACGCCTTTTGTAATATTCTCGAAGATCGTGATGAGTTTCCGGAGATTGAAAAAAATCATCAGAATAGTCGTCAGCGTAAGATTTTTCACATCCTGAAATGTCGATACAGTTGTTATCGGAGTAATCACTAATCATTATACAGTATACTTTTTAACGTCTAATTGAATGTTTATTAACAATTAATAATAATGGTGAATTCGGCACTTGCTACAAATAAATGCTGTTGGTTGTTTTTAGGATCTACACAGCGATGTGGAAAAAATTCCTACGGGGAATTTTGTGGGGTACATAATTGTACTGCAAAACAAGGATGTCCCGATGGCCCAAAACCCTGTCTTGGTTGTGGAAAAGGCGTACGGGGGAAATATCAAATTTGTATAGCGTGTGGATCCCCACAGTACCGTTCCGCAATAGAATATCTCCGACGAAAAAATAGACCAATACCGACTCCAGAAGAGTTTTTAAAGACTCGGTTACAAAAACATGCACCCGATGAGGTTAAATCACAATAACAAAAGGGCCAGAGGGTGAATCAGACCCGATGACGCGATATCGTATCGGACTTGATAAAATATTCGGTTGAAATCAACGGGGTGAGTTTTTACCCATTTTGAAGCCCCTGCAAGATCATGTTTTGAGACAAAAATAACTAAGTCTCTGTTTGGCAAATGGAGACTTTATTTTTTTTTTGGTTAAAACATGAAAATTCGTAGGAAGGCTCTATTTGCCATTTTGACGTTTAAAATCGTTTTTTGTTTGAAAAGTTGTCCGATTCACCCTCTCTGCTGCTCCTTTACATACAACAGTCCACCACCATCACCTGAGATACTTGAAATAAAAGCAACTATTAACTGGATTGTTGTCATAGATGGAATTGTCTTATTTGTGGTGATCCTTATTCTAACCAAGAAACTATGGAAAGTAAGACTTTGTTTCACATCATTTATTTTATATCAACTGCATTAATGTTGTGTGAAGCGTTTAGTATGAAATATCCTGTCATGTTACTTCGCTTTGCTATTTTAATTTGTGATGAAATCAGAATCTCTTAAGTCTCGTTTTTGCTGACATAGGTGATGAATATACATTGTTGCAAAATGTTCTTATTTGAAGTGTTTAGGGATAATGGATGAAATTTATGTTACGATGTGGTAAAAAATCTCGAATAGGAAAAATACAAATCTTTTCCTGTAGGCCTATGAAAGCTAAAGTATTGTCTTTTCTTGTTTTTTTTATCAATATAGTGCAGTTTTAGCTGATCATATGCATACCTGTGTGACGCTAATGATGGGCATTCGAATGTAATTAGGTGGTAGGTAGGTATATAGTTTGGTATGTGCATTTCGTTCAAAGTAGGTCATTCCATGTTTGTTGAAAACACAATCTCATGTTTAACGATAATGTAATAATAACATATACTGGAATAAGTACTGATATTCAGTTGGTAAGGATTTCACTTAGAATTTGAAAATACAATTAAAAACATGAATGTTTCTTTCTCAAAAGATAATGTTTTAAACGATATATTTAATGACCTAAATCGACAAAAGGTTCATGAAACAATAAATATTCATTCGATTTCAAAGTAATGACATAATAATGGTGTCATCCAATATACAGTTTATTTTCCCTTTTGTGAGTAAAACTAAGTTAGAGGTGAATATAAGATAAAGTTATTCCGCTATTCATTCGATATAAGCAGATGTTCTTTTCATTGAATCCTCAAACGTAATTGGTACCAATATGTGTAATTAGGATACTTATTTTGTATCCAGCTAAGTGGTGTTTCTTTGCATATTTATACAGAAACTATCAGTAGCACTAATTCTTTTCTATTTACGGCATAACTTAATACAGAAATCAGACAGCAACAAAGTGAAAAATAGGCTAGATTTAAATCGACTACCTGCAGGTGGGCCAAACGATCCCCTATACCACGCACGCGTCTAAAGTAGGTTTAATACCTTGGTCGAAAAAGCTCAGTGAACAAATATATATGCAATTCCCTCAATCAAATATCAATATTATTTCTCTCTAAAATTCCAGTAATTCACGACATATCATGACACAAAATATAATTATAATCTAATTGCGTTTTCATTCGAACGACTCAACAAATAAGCTAAATGAGTACAATATAGTGTAGGTTACATTAAAATGAGCAAGCCATTTTAGATACGGACAAACGGGCAGAACTTATTTTCTCTCAGGCAGATATCCCTATCCAACCATTGTTAAAGATGAAACATTTTCTAGAGACCTTGAGGAATTTCGTGAAAGAGTGTGAAATGGTATGCAGGATCTATTCGATTCTTTAGATATATATGTGTTACGTGGACGTTATTTGAAATAGTGATACATTTTTAATCGCGACGGGATAAAATATAAAACAGAATGCTATTTAAAATAAATTTGAAACATCGATTGCTGTTAACATGTAGTCTCAAATATACGTTACAGGGGAGTATACTATTGACGAAGTATACGTTCCGGATTCTTCGAACTTTGCTGTTCAAAAATATTACGTTCCTCAAACGTATTATACATATATACATTGATGCAGTTCTGCAAACTGGTATTATATTTACTAGCGTGATCGTTATGTATTACCTTAAATTCTATCAGTTACATACTAAATAAGAAAATGCAAACTTGTCCGTCATTAAATAACTAACTGTCGTTCATTTATTGGTTTGCTGGAGTTAAACAAATCAAACCAAGTTTACAATTTCAACTAATAGCACATCATCATAAAAGATTTTGAACAAAATTGGAACATATAACATTAAAACTGACTATTTTGTTTTGTTGATAAAAGGAGGACCACCAACATATGATCATTTTCCATTTTCGTTTTATTTCATTTAAACAACACAGTTTTAATCTTTCTTAAGAACTAAGTTTCCTACCATCCTTGTTTACTAATCCAAGAATAAGGTTAAAGAACACTCCTATGAGATTAGTGATTATCTTATTTATACAATACATTAAAACACACAGACAGAAGAAAAATGGCATTCTAAAACTCATGTGTAAATGGTATAAACATGTGACATACGTATAACCTGGCGATAAAGTTGACCTGAATAATCCATAGTTTTCCATATTTACTTCGACCTTAACATTAACAATCTCATACCATATTTTATATCTCCTAGACAGAGAAAATGATTCATACAACTAAATTATTTCGAACTGACTGCTGATTGTTTTCTTTTTGAATGCACTTCATGTATGTATGTCTGTATGTCTGTCTGTCGATGCATGCATGCATATATATATATATATATATATATATATATATATATATATATATATATATATATATATATATATATATATATATATATATATAGGGTAATTAAAATATCCACTTGAATCAAATATTACAGATGCGATATAATTATTAAGATAAGTGTTACGTTTATTTATAATATATTGTGTAACGAACATTTGCCATGACTGTACGGTGTAAATGAAGTCTTTTGTTTAGGTAATTGTGTGACTGATTGTAAGTTGTAAACAATATATTTGTTAATACATGGGTTGAATGCGAAGCCAACGTTTGCAATTAAATTGGTTTTCGCGCTGGAATTCGGAACATTCTCCTTGTGAACGGGTGTATGTTACTAGTGTGTATGTTACTAGGGTTTCCCCTGTGTACGTTCTCCTCCAGTTATATTCGCCGCCTATTCTATCCTACAAGGCTTTATATTTATCTATTTATTTATTTATCTTACTTTTGTATCCATCCATCTATCTATCATTCTGTGTGTGAATAGATTGCTTGGTAAACATTTAGTTCATTATTGTTAAACATTAAGCAGTTATACTCGCCGCCTATTCTATCCTACAAGCCTTTATATTTATCTATTTATTTATTTATCTTACTTTTGTATCCATCCATCTATCTATCATTCTGTGTGTGAATAGATTGCTTGGTAAACATTTAGTTCATTATTGTTAAACATTAAGCAGTTATACTCGCCGCCTATTCTATCCTACAAGCCTTTATATTTATCTATTTATTTATTTATCTTACTTTTGTATCCATCCATCTATCTATCATTCTGTGTGTGAATAGATTGCTTGGTAAACATTTAGTTCATTATTGTTAAACATTAAGCATAATTTGTCTATCAAAATAGTCAAGATTATTGTCATATTATACCATTTAAAACAACTGGTATACCATTCAATATTTATTTAGTACTCATTCAAATTTAATTCAAAGTACCGTGTTTTTTGATGTTTGCTATTCTATCCTACAAGCCTTTATATTTATCTATTTATTTATTTATCTTACTTTTGTATCCATCCATCTATCTATCATTCTGTGTGTGAATAGATTGCTTGGTAAACATTTAGTTCATTATTGTTAAACATTAAGCATAATTTGTCTATCAAAATAGTCAAGATTATTGTCATATTATACCATTTAAAACAACTGGTATACCATTCAATATTTATTTAGTACTCATTCAAATTTAGTTCAAAGTACCGTGTCTTTTGATGTTTGCTGAATGTTAAATAAATTGCTAGCTTTACCTCCTTTATGTTATATATTGTGATGTCGAGAGCCATGACATAAATTGGGGGCTCGACAAAGAACTGAATTTCCATAAAACAATTTAGAAATCTCAAAGGTGTCTTCACAATTTAAATTTCGAATTTCCATTATCAATGTAATGATCTCGATTTCTCATATCTTGCATTCAAACCAGAAAAGGTTAATGTTACTAATGCTCATCTTCAGATAGAGGAGAGGGAAATATGGATACAGTGCGGTAGAAAGAAAAGAGGGGATGCAAATGCATAAATCTTTTTTTTTATATGAAAGAAGGTCTTACGTAAATTATATATATTGTTTTGTACCTGGCATATGTCAGGATTTTAAGTTGTATACTGAGGCTCAGTTTGTCTAAATGTGTGCATGATTGTAAAATGTAAATAGCACGTTTACTGTTATTTATATCCAGGACTTAGTCTTGCTGACAATTAAACGTTGTTCCCCCTTTTGCATTCCTGTTTATAAAATGTCATCGTAGGTGAAATGGCTATGCATATACGTAGTGGGTATGATAAAAAAAATAATTTGTTCCGTTGATAGGTCATTCTCTGGAGGATATTGAGCATTCAGTTGTGTTGTTCGAAAAAAAATCCCTTGAAGTGATTATTTATCTAAACCTTTCACTGGAATTACTAACATGCTACTTATTGTTGGATTAAATCATTTCTTACCGATGTGTCTGAAAGCATTCAACGATATTCTAGATTATACAACTGGCATATCAATGCATCCAAAACTAATGACATTTTAGAACAACAAGAGTACCGTCACATCAGGACATTCAGTGCTATATAAATTCTTTCGGTGATATTTATATTCATGTTTAGTATAATCTGTAGCTTAATTAAAAAATGTATTTTGTAGTCATCTCGCTTCGATCTCTGTGGTTTGCAGTGATCTTGAGAACCAAGACGTCATGCCACATGCATATAGATTGTCGTATCACCCAGTAGCATTATCCTGACACCAGTTCGATCAGTTCGAACACTAACTGCTTGATGCTGAGAACCAAATCCATGGGTCGGCAACCTATGTTACATAGTATGAAACGTTTACTTGATTAATTACAAAATGAACGAGAGCGTGCCAACAATAAGAGCGTAACACTCTTAAAATCGAGACTTTTGGTTGCCGTTTTCTTCCCACAAAAAACCGTTTGACGTGTCACCTTCTTGACCCTTGACCTATATATATATATATATATATATATATATATATATATATATATATATATATATATGATACCAGCTGATCACATTTAGCATTTATAACATGAATAACTTAGGTGATGAGCTTGCCGGACACCTCTGGAGTTAAACGTTAAGCAGAATGAGATCCATCCAAGCCCCTTGGGTGGATGTTGCAGGCTGAGTATTGGTGGCGATCGATGTTAACAAATATGTCGTTTGTCTGGGCCACTTCACTGTCTCCTTGACTTTGGTCCTTGATCATATGTCTCTCGTTGCTGGTTATTGTATAGGCTTTCCTGTTATGTGCCACCCGTATGTAATGTCAAACAAAGTTAAAAGTTACCTAACGTAAATGCATTACTACATAAGCAATCAGTGGAAATGCATACTCCTTATTTATATATCATGAAAATCACTTTAATGCAGTGAACTTATGAATCAATGGTGAAATAGAATAATGTAATATAGTACGAAACCAAATGTATAAAGAAATATGATTTAAAGAAATACTATGAAATACCAAAAGTTAAAAGTTTTGTGTTGGTACGTTAAAGAAACAGAAGAACATACAAGATCAAATGTAATTTATTTAAATAGTTGTCAATACAGTATTAGGTGAAATAACGGTTAGATCAAAAACAATTTCTAAGTTGTTTTGAAACAGTGGGGATGGTTGCAATATCAAATATATTGTCTCCATATACATGTTTGTAAAATGTAAATATAAGGATGTCTGCAGCCTAGAGATAGTGGTCAAACTGTTGAACGTTTGATAAAATTGTATTTATATGACAAGACTTCACGCACTGTACAGAATCAATAACAGGTATAGCAATGTAGTTAGGTGCACACTATATTTAAAGTCTCCTTCAATACCCAGTAATGCGCCATGTAGGCAATGACAAAAAGTAAATTATATGTAGAGGCTTTGCAATGAAGTTCAGTTACTTGCAATATATCATGATATATTATTTGCTACATGATGCAGTAAGTAGTCACACTCTTCATGAAACAGGCAAACTATTTTTAGAGTCGGCTCGAATTTGCATAATACAAAATGTTAGTTAATTTGAAATATTTGAAAAACAATACAGACAAGATTTATTTTAACAAATGTGGACCGATGTTGTGTGATAATTAAGATTAACAAATTGCAGTTCCCAGATTTGAAAACCATTATTGGTCCACAAACACTTTTCCCAAATACAAACTATCGACAAATGTTCATCCAAAATTGTCTCCTAAGTTGATTCCAATAGAAACGCGCTTGCTAATACAGCATCATGATTTAGAAGCTGCACTGTACTCCAGAAGACACTATCTTCTCAGAAAGAGACGCGGCAATAGCGATGTAATTGGAACTAGGTGCCGAATAACAAGTACATAAACGTGCATGTTGCCCACTGAATGCTTAGCCAGGTCGAAGAGTTCTACTTAAAAGTAATAAATCCGGTGCAATGAAGTTAAATCTTCTGAGAAATCTGTATACTAAGTTTAACGTTGTGGTCTAATCCTATGTGTGATCACATATTTTGATATGCAGGTTTAATATGATTGCCTGTGAAGTCAAGTAAATTTCCTTCAGAGGGTTTCATATGACAATATTAACAGAACCTCGTAAACTGCTAACGCGCCACATGTTTTTGCACTTCTTACTGTCTGCCCTTGACACAAACCATATTTAGAAAGAATCCAAACACGTTTTGGTGCGCTAACAAATTTTAAGTAGTTCTTTCGCTGATGCCGTATCCGCTACTTGATACGAGGGTGTGGAGAGCGTGTGAAATGGCAATAGATAACCTATACACAACTAAAATAACGTGTTTGTGAATCCACGGAAGTGGTTAACACAAGCACCTTGATAGCAATTCAAAACAAAACTTTGCATCAACACTTTCATCACGCCTAATTGCATCTTTGGTAGTGGCTTACTGATGTATGAATGTGTATCTGCCTCCACAAATAGCCTTGCAGACATCTCTGCAAAACCTCTAGTAAGCATTTTATTTATGAGACAATATACGCTGCTGCTCAAAGCTATGATTTAGTTTTAGACACATTCCACCAGGTCACTATCAGTGTAATTACCAATGTCCTATTCTGCACGCTGTCAATTTCCAAGAGACACACGAACGAAAACATTTGAATATGTTGTTCAGTCTATTTAATGTAGCTTCTTTTTTGGTGCGAGTATGCTCAAAATCTCTATTCTTTGATCTATACCCACCGGCATGCCTCCTTTTTGGATTGTTCTTTGAAGTTTTATTTTTTTTTTTACATATACATAAACAGTTTCGTCTTATGCCTTTTATGCGTCGGAATTGATTGGAATCTCTCAATTAAGTACATGCCATGTCTAAAATCGTAATCTGTTTCTCATTACCTTATTACAGTCATCAAATCAGTATTCTCTTGTTGTAACTCGTATAAACAGCTTTCGTGATAATTTATACGTATAAAGTCGCTCTCAGAACGATAGAACGGCACACATATCTGACGGTGTCTGTGATACTACTCGTCGTAGTCGCTTTATAATCTATGGTTTCTCCTAGAAATTCCGACTTTCAACCAATCCATATGAGTACGTTTGATGTTACAAACAGCTCGCATTTAAATGTGTTTGGCACCGTTTCCGAGGACAAAGCTACACCTGTGAATAACACTATGGCAATATCACCGGGGTCATTTCCTTTATATTTCTGTTAACGGATGTTATCGATGTACACGAGCTGTCTTTTTTTCTTCTTCAAATATCAGGTCGATATTTAATGTACATATATATTAGCATGGTCACATAATGGAGATCCAACCTGTCGCAATCTTGGTAAACAGGGGATACCATAGGTGCATCAACAAGGGATTAGAGCATGAAAGATGAAAAAGCGCCGCTAGAGTAATCCAGATTAAATCAACTGAGGAAATATTTAGAGTGAATCCTAACACCTGTGAAATTCCTGCTTCCCGAGCCATAACTCTAACTGCCATTAATTGCTTCACATGTTAAATTGGCATGCATCATGATCTTAACAATGTCTGGACTGATATCGGGATCTTTTTATTTTGGGTCATGCACGAATATTGCATTGTTATGTTAGACTCTTATTGAAATATTCGGGTCAAACGCTAACCGGTCTTTGTGGCGACTGTACAAGGTCACCCACGTACACAGGATGTTTAATAGAGATTGCAGTGATGAGCATATGCTACGTTTACTTCATGAAGATTTTAGAATCGTGCTTAGGCAAAAAAGAAATACCTTGCTGTATATCCTCATACAGTGTGTGAATTACGTACATGCTATTGGGATGTTAAATAACATTCTATGCACCTTCACGATTACACTAGTATGAGCATGGTCTAAGTGTTTCGTAGACGCACAGTTACGGAAGTGTGGTACAAACGTTTTTATGTTTGGCATCATACAAGCAACGTGAAATTCTGATTTTGCTGACGTGTTTGAAGTCATTGCCATACCACTCGGGGCTATATTTGCAAAACACCCTATATCTCGGCATGAATACGGGTAATTAATTTCTGAGATCTTGGCGAAACATTGTTTCTGTGGATAATCATCGCTACCAAGCCCTTATTTAGCGATTCAAAAGTACAGTTGCGAAACGATTATTAGGCACAAAGTACACGCAACAATTGCTGAAGAATCATGAAACTCGATTTAGCGAATCGATAACACGTATTCACAAAGTCAGAACCACATTGAACATTAAACTTACACGTATAAATGGGCGAAATTCCGGGTGAGAAATATTCGGAAACAATGTTTCTGTATCGACATGCACCATGGTAGCTGGAAGGAAGTCTGGCCCGTCGGTGCATTGACCGTATATGATCAAAATTACATTCCAGAAATAGGGTGGCATCCATTGACGAATTATTGATTCAACAACAAGTGGCATAGTCTCCTAGCAGAGGAAAATAAAGACATTTTATTAACGCAAATACAGACTTACGAACCTGATCAATTTTGAAATCAATGTACCCTGGATGAGTTTGTATGGGACAATTGTTTATTACCTAGAGGGGACAAGTTTAACTTTTTGCAAAATTATACATCCATGTCATGTTCATTTGTCCGACTAAGATTTATCGCGTGTGCTAATTCACGTCTTAGCTGAAAACATGCCATATGCAGATTATCCTTTAAATATTTCGAGACTTCAGCCTGCAGACTATTGTATCTCTTTGTTGTTTCTGCCGGATTCGACTAATGAACCGATGAACCTGGAAGCCCCTACCACAATACTTATATTTTAGGTGTAAGTTCTACATCTTCCTAGATGGGTTTGACCTCGCATGCGTACCTGAATTTCTTCAGTACATGGAAGTGTCTGGTCACAAAAGAGCCAAGCAAACGCCAATGAGGAGGAAGTGACAATCTCGAACACAAGTGATGTTTGGCCTATGTCAACGCAGACATTGATAGAGATGAGCGTCAGCGACGACCTATTAACTATATACTCCATTGTGACGTTGTTATCTACAAGTTAAACGTCTACAAGGACTCGCATGGACAAAATTAACAGATGAACATGTATTGAAACAATCTTCATGTATGATTTATTAGGAATATGGGCCTACAAATCAGACTTGCACATCTGGTATCAAATTCCCATTATCATTTTACTCGAAATACGGATTAAAACTTTCCTATTATTTCTAGCCTAAATCACTGAACTCGTCTGTCGATTGTTGGTTCATATTTAATCACAATATCTTATCGTTCCTGACTGAAACCACGAGCATATTTTGATTTCAGGTTGCTTTTACAGTATCAGACCCGACATAACTTACTGGACATGTTGCAGACCATTAAAGTGCTTACATGCAAATACAACGAATCTGTAGAGCTGCTCCTTTTCAACTGTTTAGTGTTCTCCAATTCGTTAATATATTCATGTATTTGGTTACGGGGTTAATAAGTGCCTGATTTAAGCTCTTGTACTTTCACTTTCTCATAAGAATATTTAATTGTACTGCCAATGATATACATTACCTTGTAAATAAGCTTGGTTATAACAAATAATCTTACTGATGATTAGAACATGGTTCTGAAGCAAATACTTTATAAAATATACCTTTGGCAAGGATAGAGTTCCTGCGCCTTTTTGCAATTGTATATGTCCCTAGCCATATATGTATGTGTTGATAGAACATAATGGTTACATTATTTGACATATTGTTGTATGCGTTTCGCTTCAAAATACCAAATACCGGTTATTGCAAGAGATTATGCATTTTTAGAAACTTTACATTGTCGAGATTATATCTTCTTAGGAACATCACCGGCAAAGTTATTCACTCCGTAGTTGAGCTCAGGATAGATTTATACGAGGTCGAAGGTTGTAAACCATCTGTTCGGCTATTTTGAAAAATAACTTATAGGCCGTATGTATCACATAAGGTTGGAAAGATATGTAGCTGAATCTCAGCTTTTCGTAAAACGCCCCGCTTGACTCACCATTTTACTAATGATATGCATACTTATTCGAGGTCATCATATCGAATGAAACATGGACTGATTTGCCAGGTCCACTCCACTCTGAAGGCCTTCAACAAGTGTCTAGATATGTTACAGTGGTCTGTTTTTTGCGGCGTTTAAACATATCCACTGCCCATTGCAAGAGATGTTGCTCAAGACTTGGTGCACCCTACGACGTCCACTACCACTATAACACGTCACAAAATAGGAGATTCTGAAGAGCCTAAAGAGTCGAATGTGTCTTAAATCTGATTTCCCCAGTGCCTATATGAGCGCTGGGCCCTTTCTGCCTGCGGAGGCTTGAGCTTCATCCTGGAGCAGTGGGATATATATATATATATATATATATATATATATATATATATATATATATATATATATATATATATATATATGCGTTCGTAACTGTGACTTTACACCTGCAATTTTGTGATTAAACCCTGCCTGGGTAGCATTGTACGTAGATGAAATATCAAACCGCAGATTTTCAACTTGTCGCAAGCAATGCGTGTAGCTAAATTTTCCGCATGACCTACTTTTCAGGACCCGGCAGCATCTTCATCTAACCTTACGGACTGGAATGTATTGACACAAGCTGAATATACATCGCACTGTATTGCCCACCTCTAATACCAATACGTTAATTCCGATAGTAATGCTATTTAGTAGTCTGGTGCAGCTTATATGTCGTCTTGGTAAGTCTGTTAAAAATGCTGTTGAACGCGCATCCGCTTATTGAGCTATCCGAGACGTACGCTGCGTCTTAATAATTGTTGTGGCGCTTTGCACTTGCGTTTATTATAGTTTCGTCGGCTTTTGCCTTAAAGATCACCTGTTATCAGTATAGTATTAAATCTGTATGTTAGCTTCTGTGTAGAGGAAAGGATATGAGCCGTGGCATTTTCTGGACCTGTATGTGTTTGACACGTGCTTTCCATTACGCACCAAAGAATCAGATGCTAATTTTAGTAATGAGTGTTCCAAACTTAAGACTGTTAATGGACTGACATTTCATCAATATAACAATGTCTCTATTATAATATAATATATATAGTTATAATATATACTGGGAAAATATAATGTCTTATATACTTGAAATAGGAATTGTAATGTGTCATTTAATTATCAATATAGTTGGGCATGAACACATATTTTGAACATTCTCCTGTTATTATGAGCCATATATATCTATTGCTACTTACATCTATCTATCTATCTATCTATCTATCTATCTATCTATCTATCTATCTATCTATCTATCTATCTATCTATCTAGCTTCAAATGTAGGTACAGCTTCCGTTTTTATGTGTTACAAATCTTTATTTTAGGTAATTGTAAATCTTATGTCTTTGTCAAGTCTTCGTTGCCATTAATATATTCAGAAGCACTTTCTATGTTATGTTTGGCCTTTTCCCGAATTTAACTATGTACATGTTCCGCTGAAAGGTAAAAAGAATTGTTTATTAAAAAGGTTAGTTATTAATTACACATTATGCTATCTTGTAAAACGCATTTGCGTAATTTCTAATTTTAGTTTATTTTTTTCTTACAGTTGTAATATTTGTTATCTTTGACATAAATAACGCTACACAGGCAAGCCACCCTGGAAATTCTCAAGTAAAGTGTACATACTATAAACAAGCATACTTTAAATGTACTACAGTGTGTTGATTCTGTTAAGCTTACCAGTGACACTAACCAATGGAATACTTACGTTTGTTTGATGCTAAATAGTCTTCTAGTCATCTTTATTATCATTATGTACATGTTGGAAATTAATTGGAACAACTGTGTTAAATATTTAGATAAAGCTATATATGACAAAGGTATGTTTAACATTTCATATATCTTGGGTAATATTGATTTACGTCTTAAGCTTCATTTGGTCTACAAACTATAAACTTGATGTTGTCATAATCTATGTATCGGCATGCAGTGCTGGAAATTAAAATGTACGTTTTCAAATTAAATAACAGAACTGACAATTTGCTGATTGGACTATGAGATTTTCATAATTTGTTTTTGATGCAGAATTTAGGAAAGTATTGCAAGAACAGAATGGGCATGAACAAGAAGAAGTACTGCTTTGTCTCGTGAGTATAGTAAAACTAAATTTTAAGTATAACTAATTAAGTCTTTGCAACAGAAACTGTTACGTTTGCGTTATATATTATAGCACTATTTACACAAAATGTCATCTTCAACCACTTGGAATGTTCTGATGGTAAAACGAACATTACTAAATCCCATTACTCTTATATAAACTGGCGCGTTTTGCTTTGTTACTTTGATATATTGTCTAACTTTGCGTTCTAACGTTTTAACGTGTGGAGTCACTCTTCATTTGACAATGCAAATAAACATAATTTATATCTAGTTAAGATGTTAACTTATAAACAAGTACACGACTTAATCTAACATTTAGCTAGATATAGATTGTTTATTAGCTGTGTCAAATATATGTTTGAGATTTTGTATATTAAATATCCTGTGGTCTAACTAAGATACACTTTGCGTATCCACTAAAAATTGAAGAATGCTAGTTTTGCTGCTATTTTACAGTAATATATAACTTTACATCTATGTAAAATATACAATCTAGTAATTGGTGATATTTTATCAATTAAAACTATATTTGTTCATAAGGTTGTTATCTTTTGTAATAGGATGGGCTTTTACTATTCAAAGATATAATGTAATGTGCATAGTTTATAAACGGATTTATTACAACTTCCTTTATAAAATATACTTTTACTAACATTTGTAGGTTAAGTTGTTTCATACAAGTGAAAGAAGATTTGATGTATAAAGTTAAGGTTGCTATCTAGCAAGCCACAGTGTGCTGCAGTTATTAAATTATTGTTTTCTTTAGTAGAGAAATCAATTTATTTTAAACTTTTTACAGTGACACTATTTTCGTATTATCTTAAAACAAACTAACTGATACAAAGGTAAGTAGAGTACTTAAGATGTTAAATACGCAATGAACTATCAGTATGTCATAATTGGTTTTCATTATCAACTGGAACAAATTTGCTAAACATTGATTAATATTGATTTGTAACTGTATTTGACAAAATTTGATACTTATTTTGATATATCTTCTGCCATTGCTTTAAAAACGATACTGTAGATAACTTAAATTATTTTCGTACCTTATATCCAATTGATATAGTTTTCAGTTCACTATGTATATTCTTGTATGTTGCATGCAATGTTGCAATGACATTTTTGGCTATAATATTAATATGTCTTCGGCAATATGTTTAAAGAAAAAATCTGGAATGGTTTTAAAATTCCACTTTATTTATTTGCAGTAAAGTCGAGAGTGCTATAATCTATTTAAAAATACTTTTTTGCAGCCTGAAATATATGTACCTTTACATACAATCCTTAGAGTAAGACTATATTATTAAAATGGCGGAGATATGAGCATTTTCTTGTTTATTGGATGCAGCCGCCGATGGACAAGGGGATGAAAATCAATTCTGAAACAGTACCTTCAGCAGATTCAACACAGATGGACATATCTCTATAGACTCGGCAGTGATGAGACGTGTACCTAACATGTTTTAAAGAGCCTTCATGGTACTAAAAAGAGGTTTTGGAGAATACGTTGAACAGATAATAAACTTTTTCAGTTGTATGTCGTTTGGGTATAGCACTATCATATGCAAACTCGGAATAAACTATTTCAGTTTTGGTATAAACAAATACGTAAAATTAGCACGTACACAATGTGTGTGTATAACATCTACAATTTTGTTGGAAATGAAGCATGGCGTACAATGTACAATTAATTGTTCGCAAATTGTTTGGAAACAATTCACTTTGTCAGGAAATTTCACTCCTGATGCTGATCGGTTAAAATCTGGTATAGTCCTACGTCAACATTTTGTGAATCCTGCCAACAGGTACTATGTCATTTGGAGTACGTGGAACACTTACAATATATAATCATTTATTTTTATAATTGATATTTTATTCAATATACGTTTCTGTATAAAGTCATTATTAACATAGCTTGTAAGTAACATTTATCTCTCACAAAGTTAATATTGTTATCTTAAGGTTTTATTTTGGTTTGTGTCGTGCTTAAATACATGTAAATAATTTAAAACATTCACTTACGGAATCATTGCTGATATTTGTAATCCAACTAAAATGTTACAAAATCCAGTAAATATATTATTATAATCCATACTGCATACTATTTTGTCAGTTTCATGTTCAATATTTATTTTTCTGTATCGACATGCAATATTTATTTTAGTATTTGAATATACACTGACATTGAGAAACAATTGTACAAATGCAATTGTTCCATGGCAAAGATGCAAGGGCGGGAATGTTATATGAAGATCAAGAAAGATAACATTTAACAGTATAAGAATAACAGCAAATTATATATTTATATGATCAAACACTATTTGAACGATCTGTAACGTGTTATTTCGAGATGCCTTTAATATGCTTGTAGGCCTTTATTAATCAGCATAATGACACCATTATGAAATCTTTACGTATAAATGAGTTGGACTTTGATTATATATTCTATAGAAAATAGAGCATTATAGCATATACTATATTATGGCGAAATAGTATGAAATTCTGAAAGTTGCAAAGATGACAAAACCTCTGTATCGTTACAAAAGGTGTATAGAAAGTAAATTCTTGTGTAAAAGCATAGTGTATAAACCTGCTACTTATTTTTTTACAAAAGAACCAGTACTAATAATGCTTTCTGTTCATTCACTCTAAGCTAGTATTGTTGTGGGGCTATAAATAGTGAATTCAGACAACAAAGACTCGGGAAATACAACCAAAAGCGATAGAGGTAAGATGCACAGATGATCCTTTTAAACATCGGATACATGCAACTATTGCAATACAGATAAGTTCCATATTACGAATAAAGAAAAATAATGAATATACTATTTATTAATGTCGAAGTCAGTAGACCAAAGATACCAAATAAAAATAAATGTTTATAAACATTCTGTTACTACAAATAGAAACTGTTATGAACGAAGCCAAATAAAGCACATGCAATTATAACTATATTTAATGAATAGTTTGTCTTGAAATCAAACTCTATCAAGTCATTAAGAGTCTAACTACTTTTGGAAATTACTTTAGAGGAAATGTTCCTATTGGGATGATTACTTCAATCAATATTTAGACAAAGACTTCATCACAGCTGCCGAATGTGTATTGTGTGGATGATTGCTGCAGAAGTCACTGACAGGAGAAGAGCATAAATAAAATGTGTATATTTATCCCACTGGTCTTTGCCAACTGTGTTTGAAATAACACTCGAACCTAGTCCATTTCCTATCCATCATTTTGAAGAAAACCCAAATATGAAAGAAACACAATGATTGGGTCTCTGGCACAATATATCAAGTGATGAAGTCATTGACCTTGTGATATTAATGAGGTATATTAATGAACATTGTGATCTCAAGAGGAATATTAACTTTACCGTCTCTAATTGTAATACGACTGCATCATCAATTAAATACACATTATGATAAAGGCAGAAACAATAAGTGTCAATATAAATGAATTAGGTTAATATCACTGTTGTGGCATATTTGTGTGAAGTAAGTTATATAGTTTGTCACATTCATATTATTGTTATTGCCTATTGTTTGTGAAACTGTGATATCAATTTTGGTATGCTCCCAGTGTTCATGTTGTGGTTTAATTAAAGCTTAAAGAAATAATTAGATGTCTTTAGCGTGTTAGTGTATTAACTAATACTTACCTTATGATGCTCATATTGCCTGACATCATTGATGATCCCGATTTAAACCTGGAATGTAAAGTTTTGTTCAAATCTTTTCATTACATTTTAGTTCGCTTCATGATTTTGTTCACCTAAAATTAGAAACCATATAGTACAATTAGAAGTGTCCGATAATGCTGAAATACCTTGTGGAACTCGCAATTTAATTTCAGACTGAAATTGTAATATGCATTATATATATATATATATATATATATATATATATATATATATATATATATATATATATATATATATATATATATATATATATGCATGTATCTGTATAATCATATTGGGTGAGAATCCTTCGATACAACTTTGAAGAAACATGTAACCTTTCATTTCAACTAAATGGGCACTGGGCACACAACGGGCCTGTTTAGTATTAACCTACACGTTGTCTAAATTCCTTTCTAAAAGCATTACCCCGTTTTCTCAAATGCTTTAATAAACCTAAATCAGATATTCCTAAATAAAATGAAATCCAATCACTTTAAAATTAACAGCGACCTGAAATAAGGACCGTATTTATGTTCCATCATCCACATGTTTTCCATTTGAGATCCCAAGCTATATTCGGCTTTGTACGGGAAGACCTCTGCTGATATGTATGCAATTCAATTGTTTAACAGTTATCAAATTAGTTATACAGTTTGAACCAAATTATTTGTATAATTTCTTACTTGGAATTTTGTATAATCCGAAAATAAACATCAACTTTTTAATTCTATTTAATGTTTATATATATATATATATATATATATATATATATATATATATATATATATATATATATATATATATATATAACGTTACTAGAGTTCAGGAAAGATATTTGGGAAAGGGATATTTTTCATACATTTGGTGTTGATAGAGTACAAAAGATAAAGCTTTTTGGGTTTATATAAAACTGAGGATACAGGCCGGGGTTTGAGATTCATTGTAAATGAAGAATATATTAATAATTTTGCAAGCACAATTAACCCCGAGCTTGCATGCTTGTTTGGTTGTTTGGTTGATTACTCAATTTATTTGTTGTGATTACACAATATTATTATGATGGATCAAAACAATAAATTATCGAAATAATCCAGCATGAAATCAAAATATAGATGATATTGAGTACATTAATCGGAGAATTCGTGATCAAGCAATAAATATTAAAGATTACAACAATTATGGAAGTGGATACGAATTCTATTTAAATAAGGTATTTTTTCATCACTATAAAATAACCGAGCAACAATTACCAAAATATATTTGTTATACCATCACATGCAACCGATGAACTAAAGAAAACACTCAGTAATTTGATCAACGAAAATTTTCCTAAAATACAAGAGTCATGGAGAAAAAATTCCTCCTTCTGGTATTCTTCGATACTTTAATGATCCATAGAGTTGTGGTAGACATAAATGTCGGTGATCGAAATCATTCTTATATGTGATGTAATTAGTGGAAGTTTTCAGATAAATACTGAAATATCAGATCAGTCTTAGCAGGGATATATTTTGTATACATTCACCCCTCAAGTACCTCCTGGATAGTTGATTGTACAAGAACCCATTAATCGGAACTATCTCAAATGTCATAATTCAATACTGACGTGAATAAATTTCAAACATACTGACCAGATTGGTAACCTAGTGATTTTAATGAGGGTTAGTCTACAACTAAATCTCTACATAAAATCTTAAAAACATAAAAATATACCCACATTCCGATAACTAAAGTCTTACTTACACTTTCCACGCTTTTGAAAGGTCGCTGGCCAAGGAAGTACTATAACATTTCAAGCATTTTGTCTGCTGCTGATACGATTTTCATGCTTTTCTAGCAAATACGCCATCAAGATTTGCAAATCGAACAGTTTTAGAATTGTAATTTGTGAAGAATAAAATTATATATTTTCGTATACAATACTTCCATGTAAATTTCTGCTATTCGCGCGGTGACCTGAGAGGTTAAAGTCTATATAAAATCTTAACGACAAAAAAAGATAACCTCATTCGAAAACGACGGATAACTAAACTCTTACATTTCACTTTCAGAAAGGTTACTACTTTCACTTTCTACAATACTTCTTAGTTGTCTTACATGTGTATTTATAATATTTTTCGTCCATATTCACAAGATAGTTCTAATATAACGGTTTCAACTCCGTTAAAATAAGATAAGAATTTTTATATTTCTTATATCATCCACTAATGAAGCAAAACAATAACAAATGTATATTCGGATGGCAATATATATATATATATATATATATATATATATATATATATATATATATATATATATATATATATATATATATATATATATAATAATAATAATGAGGACTTTGTATAGCGCCTAATCTTTAAAAGCTCTAAGCGCTTTACACCATCAATAATGATATGACTACACTACAGAACAACAAATTACAAAAAGGATGAAATTGGAAAACATAAAAACATGCTGCAAATATATAAGATACAAAACATGATTAGGTCGCTAACTTTAACCCTGAAGTCAAAACAGGTGAGTCTTGAGAGCACTCTTAAAAGGGGCCACTGTGTCTATGTGTCTAATTTCAATTGGCAATTAGTTCCACGTCGCCGGGCCCTAGTATGCAAACGAACGTTGTCCATATGACTTTGTTTTCACCTTGGGAAAAATGAGTATACGATTATCAGAAGAAGATCGTAAGGATGTAGCTGGTGTATACACATGTGTGAGGCTGGATAGGTATGTTGGACTGGAGTCTGTCATTGAAATATAGCACAGAGAACAAATTTTGTGTTTGATTCTGTATCGAATTGATAGCCAGTGTAGGGAATAGAGCAGTGGTGAGGTGTGCTCTGATCGAGGTACTCTAAAGATGATCCGTGCAGCTGTGTTTTGAACTTTTTGAAGTTTCTGGAGTAAATATTGTGACGAACCAGACAGACTTAAGTTACAATAGTCCAGTCTTGAAAGTACTAATGAACACACAAGTGTTTTTGTGGCATCAACATAAAGATATTTACGAATGGAACTGATGCGTCTCAATTCAAGATATGCAGCCCTGCTGATGTTCATGACATGTTGGTGCAATGTGAGAGTATTGTCTAGAGTAACACCTAGGTTCCTTACAGACTGTGACAATTTAATGTTGGTGTTGCTGATATTTATTGTCTGAGGTAAAGAATGTGGATGAGAAAGTCTTTGTGTTGTGATCAGAATAACCTCAGTTTTATCATCATTCATCTGCAGCTTGTTACATGTCATCCATGATTTCACATCAGAAATGCACTTCTCTACTCCATGGATGGTAGCATCAACTTCAGTTGGGTGGCTAGACTTGTATATTTGGGTGTCATCAGCGTATAGTTGGTGCAACACTGGGTGATGATCTATGACACTTGAGAGCGGCTGAGAGTACAGGATGAATAGAACAGGTCCAAGAACAGATTCCTGTGGAACACCATAACATACGTCAGCTGGGCTGGAGTGTATTCCATTTGCAGATATAATTTGTGTCCTTTTGACTAAGTAGAACTTGAACCACTGTAAGGCTATATTCTGAATGCCAACTACATGCTGTAGACGGTGAAGTAATATATCAGGGTCTATTTGTCAAATGCTGCAGATAAATCCAGGAGAGTGAGGACTGTAATCTTTCCACTATCCAAATCGGAGAGAATGTCACTAAATACTTTCAAAAGAGTAGTTTACCTACTGTGGCAAGGGCGATATGCAGACTGCACATTGCTAAAAAGACTGTTTGAATTCAAATGAGATGCAAGTTGAGTTAGAACAACCTTTTCTAAGATTTGTGATATGAAATTAGAACCTGGGCGGTAGTTCTTTAAATCGTTATGGTCCAGTGATGGTTTCTTCAGCAGTGGCTTTACAATGGCAGTTTTGAAAAATGATGGGAATTCCACTGATGAGAGAGAGATATTAATAACATCAGTTAGTGAAGGCAACATTGGTATATATATATATATATATATATATATATATATATATATATATATATATATCTGGATTTAAGCTCTTGCAAGTAATCGAAATCAGAATTATCATTTGTACTAAATGTATCCGATCCAGTGTGTGAATGACCCTGGTGGTTGCAGTAAAGGAACTGGAGTGATCAAATTATGTAGACGGATTTAATTGTGTACACTCCTACCCGCAGACGTGCGAGAGAAATGAAAGAACGCGGTGTAAAGACATTCACAACTTTTTTCAGTACAAGGGTGATAAATGAACTCTTGATCGGTTCGGCGAGAAATGTAAATATGGAATAATAATTTGTAATGAAATATGCACATTGTCGCAAGATATATTAAAATGTTTCTTGATTGATTATTGCTACAGGAAAGATTGTGGTCTTGGTCATACACGAGAAAATGTGATGCTTGTTAATTGATTTTGGTGGTAATTATGTATCCTTGGGTATTTCTTGTAATTTAATTGCTCACGTGTAAATCTACGTTGAGGACCAATTGAATTACATCTATATTTTACGGATCTACCAAAAGATCTTACCACGCTTTATATTTTATGTGTCGTAATAATGCAGAAAGGATCAGTCGATCTTTGTTTGCTTTCTTCAAGTTCACCCGGCTCATATAAATATCTTACGATAATATTACACAACCCTTGTTGTTTCGAGAAATCATGTCGTTGTACAAGATAAAGATTTGTTTGTGATCACGCTAATAGGTTTCAACGCAGTTACCTTATTATTTAATGCATCTATCACATTTTGCAAGTCTTGTAACACTTTTCGAGATTATATATAGTTTTTTTTAAATTATTTCCTTTGCATACTGATATCCTAATCGAGACGAATTACACTACGTCAATGTTGTATATTAGCATTATGATATTTCATCAGCGACGATACTATACCCTGAAATTATTTTCCAGAATCACCTTGTAGTAACTGTGGCCATCGTAGACAGCAACGTTGATAAATTCGTTCAAACGCAGCTGCAACTTCTGCTTTTGTCTTGGCCAATAACGGCTCTGATTTACATCAACGAAAGTTAACGCGTATTTGAATGTATTTTAATGTCCACCAGTTTTTGAAAGTAGCATGTGGTAGTAATAAAATAATCAGCCTGTTTAACTTCATTAGGAACACTGATATCAAAATGCACATAATCATTCTTTTAGGAAGTGGTAGATAAATTTGCCATATTGCATGTCGTGCTAACCAATCTGCAGCAGTAGAATGTTTGACACCCACTGATTTGTCGAGTTTACTAAACACTGCTCTGCCTCTGCAGTATCATCTTGGGCTATAATAAATCGATTCCATTTTAATAGTCTGATGATTCATTACCGGCTCCTAATACCAGTTTACGTTTTTAGCGCAGATCTCACCATCCAATTTGCTAATGATTCTTTGAAAGATTTCTTTATATTGAATTTAACACGTGAATTAACTTTAGTTTTTATTTTTAGAAACAACATCATGAGCGTAACACGCTTTATCAATTTCATTTATTGGTTACTTACCGGGTCTTGGTTGATCCTGATTATCAAGTCCAATAACAAGTCTGTTTCCAGGACCACATTAATTATGTCATGGAAGGTGTTTTTGTCACGCCGATCCTAAGAAGTCTATATTTACTTGCTCAACTTCTTTATCTTTCTTCTTGTATATATTGATACCACCGTTGTCCATACAGTCTATCCCTTTAGCGTTCCCTTTTTACGTGTTAGAAGATTTCCTAAAAAAGGCGATGAGATAACGAACAATCGGGAGGGAATTATATCGACCCGAGAAGGTTGTGACTTCATGGGTAAATCACAATTTTATCGACTAACTATAACATCTCTCTATCCCTGGCACTTGAAAAGTGTTCACTTGATGGTCTGTATGGTGGGAGGGTAGCAGGGGCGCTGAATTTTAAACAAATGTCAAAAACAAAATCAACTGAAACGAACGAAAACTGAGTCTGAGTCTAATGATGAACGATATTTTGTCTAGTCATTTCCACGGTTCATGGTTATACAGTCAAAAGATGCCACAAGACCACCTCTTACAGCCCTGTATATTTTGGTTATTGAGAAAACTATAACGGGATTTATAGGCACACCAAATGAGTGCGATCATCGATTTGAAAATGACAATATCAATAAAATGAAAACGCTCTTCGATATTCCAGTGACAACAGTCGCTGACACGATACTCAAAACTTACAATGGCTTGATACACTGTCGTGAATAGGCTGAAGTCAGCGACACGGATATCATTGAGGGGATGAAATATGAAGTTGTCACGGCAGTCCTAAGAATACTTATTAAATAGAAAAACAATCTTCGGGACACCAACATAATTGTACTTACCTTCAACAAACCAACGATACTCAGAGTGGTCCAAGGTGGCTTTGTGCAAGTAAATGTGTAGCTCTACATAACAAACCTTCTTCTATGTTATAAGTATCTGCACTATGGCCATTATGAAAACCGTTGCTGAAAAGTCTAAATATGTGGCTGATGAGGCGACAATTCTCCTCAGGAATCTGCATGTAGAGCGACTCCGCATTGCGTAATCTGCAAAGAAGAGCATCTTGCATTCCAATGATTGTGACACTTGGAAACAGGATAAGGAGAATCAAAGTGCTAAGTACACATTTAACGTACACAGTCATGAAAATTCATTCCTGCCCATCCTTCTCTACTGTAGTGAAAAACAATCCCCAAACAAGATAGGACGCTCAAACACCAACAGATGCACTCGCTTAAACATCCAGTACTAACATCTCCCATTACCAACCACATAAAAACACGGCATCTACACCAACAACTTTCATTAACACCCCACCATCAACATCAACAATGAATAAAAACAGATATCAATGAAATAAGCAGCAAAAGGGGTCAGATGACCTCATCGAAATCTGTAACAGGTTTGGAGACATTGAGAGCATGGATGCAGAAGAAGCTGCTTCATGTACTCAAGGTGATTCTAGAACTACACCCACATACTTCCTCCAGAGTAATAACCACAAATATTGCCTCAGCGAAAGGTATAAAATAGCTTCACAATCTTAAGCTTAAACATTTTATGAAGAACATCATCATACAACTGTCGAGGACTTAAAAACTAACTACAAAAATTTACTCCTGCTTTTAAACGAACACGATCCTGCAATACTAAGCCGCCAGGAAACATGCTTGAAAGATACGGAAAACATCACATTTTAAAACTAGTTCCTTTGTATCACCTATTTTCAAAATGTTGACAGGGCCTCAGTACGAGTTTCTGTTGTTTCGACCTGCAACCTACGCGTGATAAGTATTATGATGTGCATGTCATTAATGAACTGTTTGATACTATACATATCTCTTACATTATAGATTTCTTGAAGGAAGTAAATCTTCATTTGAAACTATAACTTGTATATCACCACCCACCTAGAGCATTTTTATCTAATGTGAATGCCGACCATTATTTTCAACATTTTTTCATCTGTCTTAATTAACATGCTCCCCTTGCGAGTTCGGGGTTGTAGAATTGGCCCGACGTGCCTCACCACGTGTCGTAAAAGGCAACTCAGTAGAGGCAACCTGTTTGACGTGGGTTGCGACCCGTGTCGGAGGAGGAAATGATCCTTGTAGTTGAGTGCAGGTTTTTCCGATGAAATATACTGCTTTGGCCTCTACTTCTCTTAGACGGGTGGTCGAGATGGGCCCGGTCTCGACAAATCGGCTGGTCACGTCGAGCCCACGGAGGTTTTTTTTATACTTACTCATCTTCTCTGTCTTTCTTGTATATCTCTTGGTACCACCGTTGCCACTACATTCTTTTCCTTTTGCTTTCACTTTCCTCAGTATTAGAAGAATCCTTAGAAGGCGGTGGCTCAACAGGTCAATCGGGCGATAATTTTACCGACCCTAGAAGGAAGCTTCATGGTAATTTTATCTAACGAATATATCATCTGTGTATCACTAGCACTTGAAAAGTGTCCCCTCGTTGGGCCCCTTGGTGGGTGGGGGGCATGGGTGCTGAAATTTTAACTTTTTATCATGGCAATTGCAACAACAAAAAAATCAACAATAAACGTACCAAACCACAGTCTGACTCGGATTAAGAAACATGTGGCGTGGAATCATTCCCACGCTTCATGGTTATTCAGTCTAAGAATGATTCTAGACCGTTTTCAGCTTTATCTCCGTTTGTTATTGAGAAAACTATTTCGGGATCCACTGACACACCAAAAAGTGTCAAAAAGCTCAAATCGTTTGCCTTCTGGTTGAGAGTGAGCGAAAGGGTCAAATAGATAATATCGTAAAAATGAAAACCTTTTTAGATATTCCAGTGACCTTATTCACCCACACTACACTGAATTCTTCCAAAGGCGTAATGCGCTGTCGTGACTTGTCTGGAGTCACCGACACAGATATCATCGAAAGGATGAAACATGAAAGTGTCACTGCAGTGCGTAGAATACGTATTGAATGTAATAACATTATGCTGGACACCAACACATTCGTACTCACCTTCAACAAGCCAATAGTGCCTAAAGTGGTCAATGTTGGGTTTTTGCAAGTTAAGGTCAAATAAAGGTTGAGATCTTTATTCCAAACCCCCGTCGATGCTATAAGTGTCAAAAATACGGCCATCACGAAGACCGATGTTCCCAAGTCAAAGTATGTGGCCTATGTGGAAATCACTCTCATCAGGAAGCTGATTGTAGAGAAACTCCGCATTGTGTCAGCTGTGGCAAGGAACATAAAGCAAATTCCAAGGTTTGTGATACATGGAAACAGGAGAAGGAAATTCAGAGGGTAAAGTTTACATCCAACATTCCTTAACCATAGGCCAGAAAACTTGTCCAGGCAAAAGATCTCTTCCTGGCCCATCCTTCTCCACAGTCGTGAAACACAATCAACAAATCACGAAGGACGCGCAAACACAGACGGATCAGTCCGATTTAAGAACAAGTGACAATATCCCTCATTATAAGCCACAGAAAAGCACAACATAAACTCAGTCAACATTTAATAACAATCCATCACCAAAATCACCAAGAAATAAACACAAAGTACGCACAAATAAACTTTACAACACGTTTAGATGGATGCAGAAGAAACTGCTCCATATACTCAAGGTATCTCCAAACCTAGTAAAACCAAATATACTCCCGTAATTCCTCCAATCAAATAAATTCACACATTTCCTCCGCAAATAGCCTAACCAAACTCCAGAATCTGCAGCACAACTTTACGATGAAGAACACCATCATACAATCCAACTGTCGAGGACATAAAACTAACTACAATGATATTCTTCTGCATTTAAATGAACACGATCCTGCAGTACTATGTTTACAGGAAACATTCCTGAAAGAGACAGATAAAAACATTTAAACATTTAAACACTTTTCCTTGTTTTACGCGTAATTTCAAAACGCTGACAAGGCCTCAGGAGGAGTCACTATTGTTGTGAAAAATAGAGCACCTCACAGAGTCATTCCTTTAAATACAAATTTACAAGCCATTGCTGTAAGCGTCACTGTACATCGAGTGATCACGATCTGTGTACTCTATATAACACTAACTCACCGACATGTCTACCCCCAGGAATGGATACGTACACATGCATAGACTTGACAATTTGCTCTCCGTCGCTGCTTTTAGACTATGAATGGAAGGTCGCTGATGATCTTCACAGAAGTGACTACTTTTCAATCACTCTTGAAAATAACTCTAAAATTGATGACGCAAATCCATAATGGAATATAATGAAAGCCGATTGGGCTTCGTTTCAAACACAATCTAAAACTAGACTACACAATGATACAGTATTCAACGTTGAATCCTATACAGCAGTTTACTTCAATTCTGATTGCAATTGCAGATGAATATATTACTATGTTCTCAGCGGACAGTAAGAAACCGCAAAAACATTGGATAATGCAAAGAAGCCATTAGACAACGCCGATAAGCATTAAAACAATTTAACAATCGTCCAACGCCCGAAAATGTATACAAATATCGTATTACCCGGGCTAAAACTCGACACACAATAAAATAATGTAAACGTGCATCCTAGAAGAAATATATTTCTTCTTTAAACTCTCGCTACTCAATGAAACAAGTTTGGGATACTATTCGAAAAATAAATGGAAAGAGGAAACACAATTATATTCGACACCTGAAAACAAACAATAGCATTTATAGCTCGAAACGTGACAGCAAATATTCTTGCCGATAGTTTCTCAAAACACTCATCATGATCTAATCATTAAAAAGCCTTTCGAACATTAAAATCTCAAAACGAAAAGTCACGTTTAAAATTCACATCGAACAACACTGAAAGCTATAACCAGCTGTTTTGTTGTTTGGAGCTTAGGGAGGCTTTAGACAAGGCGCATGATACTTCCTCTGGGCCTGACGAAGTACATTACCAGTTCTTAAAACACCTTCCAGAATCGTCTCTGACATTACTTCTGAAAATCTTTATTGATTTACGGATTGCTGGTAATGTACCTAAGAACATAACAGAAACAATAGTAATACCGATTCCCAAACCGGGCAAAGATATCGAAGATCCTAACAGCTATCGGTCCATTGCACGAACAAGCTGTGTGTTCAAAACAATGGAATGAATGAATAATTTTCGGGTTGTATGGTACTTGGAAAGTAACAATTTAGTATCTCCTTTCTAAAGTGGCTTCTGTTCTGGTCACGATGACCTCACACTCACGCTGGATTGAACGCCAATTCCAGTTGCTGAGGAAACAAAGTTTTTGGGTATTATCTTCGACAGAAAATTTACTTTTATTCCACACATCAAGAATTTGAAAGCTAAATGCTTTAAAGCTTTAAATGTACTTAAAGTAATTGCGCACACTGACTGGAGTGCTGATAAAAAAGTCATCCTCAATTTGTATAGAACATTTATTCGCTCCATACTAGACTATGGATGCGTTGTTTATGGTTCAGCTAGGAAGTCCTGTTTGAAAATGCTTGACCCATTTCATCATTAGGGAATAAGACTCGCTTTGGGAGCATTTAAAATATCTCCATGTGAAAGCCTTCTTGCGGAAGCGAATGAACCGCCTTTCGCAGAGAACTGCACAATACGCTCTCAAATTAAGATCAAGCCCTCTGAACCCTGCTTTCTCAGCTGTTTTTCAACCAAAATACAAAACGTTATATGAAAACAAACCAAACGCCATACCTTCATTTGGCATCAGAATATCATCCAGCTTTGACAATATCAAAATTAATCTCCCTACAGTTCAGAACACTTTGTATCGGAAACACCATTTTGGCTCCTTAAGCAACCCAAAGTAATGTTTACGTTCCACGATGGGAAAAAATCTGAAACAAAACCTGTCATCATCCACAATTCTTATCATGAATTTTAAAAACTACACTAAATTGTTTGCTGGTGGATCACAAGTTGATAAAAAGGCTGCTGCAGCCTTCGTTAGTGGCAAACACATAACTAAAGTGCGCTTGCCAAACGATGCGTCCATATTTTCAGCGGAAATCAGAGCAATAGACCTTACTCTGAAATTTAACCAACAAAAACGCATTTTAAATAGCATTATTTTCTGTGACTCACTATCAGTGCTTCAGTCGCTACACAATATAAATCTGGATAGTCCATTATTGCTCATTCCATTTTGTAGATGAAATCAGACACCGAACAACAACAACGTTCATATAGTGTCCCAACAAATACATTAACTCTCTTTTTTCTGGTCTCCAATCCATTTATTGTCGTATCCCAATCTCCTCGGGTTGTTCGAGCTTTCTTAGTTAGATCTTGTACACCTTAAAACAAAAGTTGAAAATTTACTTTATTCAATGAGTCTGTCGTGTGGGAATATTTCCTATATCGTGAACGAATAACTGAATTTACTTAGGACTAGAGTGTCAGTGTTGACGTATGATCCATTAATTCTGGGAGAAAAGAGAGGCTTTAAATCGTTTGACGAAACAAACCAATTTAGTGCTAGCAATGGATCTGGATATGACATTGAGATTAAGTGGAGTAGACACAAATTTTATATCAAAGTCTAATTGCCCATGACAAGTACTCTTTTCTTAATGAAAGACTCAAGAGCACGACTGATCCATTTTGTCGGATCTAAACATATATAGGTCCTACGGAAAGGCGTAAATACACTGATTCTGCCTGCTGTTCGCCAACTCATCGGGGAGGCATGACTTATAAAAAAGTGAAATAATGAGACTCTTAACTTAAAGTGAGATTCAAAGTATGTCTTGTTCATTCAGGATATTATCCATGATTCCACATTTGCAAGGATGCAAGGTCCTGGGAGTTGTGTAAATCAAAATCAATACGTCCTGATAAGTTATTGGTTTTCCGACACTTTTTCATCCATGTTCAAACAGTGTACCTATGATCATAGAATGGTAGGTTTCAGCTGTAATTGTAGTGCACTGTTTTTAGCTATTTAGCAATGGGTGCCTACAGTATGATCCAACGATATAGTGCGAATACACACCACTGCATTTGAACGCCGTTAACGTGGAAGGCCATTTATCTTAGGAATTTATCCACTACTAGATGGGAGAATGGAAACATTTGCCCTTGCATTGCTAAGAGGAAATACAACAAGATATTAGTGTTCTGTCAATTTTGTTGCAAGATTGATGAGACGGGTCTACGATTACACATTTTAATGGAACAAACAGGATGGGGACACACAATAATCTATTTACTTCTCTCTCACCTTCAAAAGCTTATTTGTTGGACGAAAAGCTGATTCATTTCTCAGCCTTAATGGAAATATATTAAAACATCCGAGCCCATTGGATCCAGGACTAATGAGACAATGATTATATTTTGGCATTCCATCCGACTAGTTCTTTTTCTATGGATGAGATACATTATATTGATCCCCCTGGCCGTGATTCTGATACGCGAGAAGGTAATTTGGGCTGCTGCTGGAATCTTTACAAAAATATGACATGGTTCCTCATGGTCTGTTTCTAAGATTTCACCTTATTACCAATACATTTACCACCTATTAGATCCGTAAATGCAAGTGGGACATACTTTAAAAGGATGTCAACTAGAGGAACATATATACGTGTATAATGGTCGTTAATATGGTCTACAAAACTTATTGGGATATGACATACAAATATTGAAAACTACGTTGCACATCAAAAACATGCATTTGCTACTATTTGTTATTTTGAATATCTTTCAAGACAACAATTAGCGAAGTTGTGTCTAAGTGTGGTGCTTGATTCCTATTTCTCCATTAAATAAAAGACGACATTTATATTTGAACAGCGTTCGTTAGTGCATAATAGCGGACGTTTAATTGAGATTCCGCTCAAATGGAATATAACATGAATGGATAATAAATATAATTGTTTTAATCTCAAAGTTCAAATTACAGATACAAAAGTATTTGATAAAGATACAGGTATCCTATATACATGGACATTCATATTGTAGACTTAGTTTAAATATCGATGAATTTTTTTTTATTTCAGTGCAATGGTTGTTAACTGGATATCAGCAAGCAGCAACATAAGTGTTTCAAATGTAAACAAACAAACATGTTATATATGTTGCAGCATGCATAGATGGAGCTATTTTCAACAAGTCTAAACATTAAATCATTTCTTCCTTACATTGCTGTACATCTACCTAATATCAAATATAAACATATTCAGGAGTTGGATGAACAAAAACAAGACTTATACACTTAAGGCCAGTATGCAGCAGGAGTAAATACCTTAACAAAATATTGTTTTATTGACAAAAATGACCAACCTTAAAGGTCTGCCTCGCTTTTAACATTTAAACTTTCTTGAAATCTGATACGATACGTTTGTGTGGATAATGTTGACAAAATGTTACGATACGAGAATTCTAAATGTTACTCTATGGCGTCAAATATATGTGCCGACGGCATCTATGTACGTACAAAATAAAAGCCAATTTAAGATATACAACTTCATGGGCGGTATTTAATATCAATCGCAGGCATTACAGGCAGATATATTTTATCATGCGCTAGCAAACTCTGACGATGACATAATGTGAAAGAACTGTACTAAATTTAGAGTATGCGCATTTGATAGCGCCCCGTTTTAAGCAATTCCTAGATTTATTTGTGTCATTATTAGGATTCGGCGCCATGTAAATATTCCTAGCCCGACCGAAATAAGTAGCCGTTTATTAGGAGAAAACGTCATGGAGTCGAGTGTTAGTGAATTTTAACCATGCCATGGTTCGCTAGTAGTGAATTTAGGTCCAAATCGAATGACTGTCCCTGGTGTAACATAGTCCATATTACAATCTAGTGGTGTATCATAATGTTGCGTGGGAAACCAATACATTCCACAAAGATATCGATATGTAGGGACTTGGTAGATACCGTTTATGTGTCCATAGTGGAAAATAAGTGTAATTATATTAGTGTAATACGCTGGTAAAAGTGTATATTGACTGGGCTAGGGTGGCGGAGTTAAATTGTTCACAGTGAGAAAGGGGATACTAGTGTATTTTAATGGCAAAATCGGCTGGCGGTGCGAAAATCTGATGATGGTGAAGAAAACCATGCAGATGTGCGGTTGATGGAATTTTGGCGGGTTGTTTTATCTGTGGTCTCGAATTGATTAGAGCAAAATTTAGTGTATAAAGACAGACGCGCCTGGCTTTCCAGTTTACAACTCAGATGGTATGGTCTTCTTTGGAAATTTGGGGAAAACATGACTTCCAGAGGGATTCGCGCTAGGGTTTGACATCGCTCGATCAAATGAATACTTCTGTGCGTGTAACAGAGCTAAGCTGTTACACAAATATTTTTCTTCCGTGACCTTCCAATTGTCATCCTAAGATTATAACACACAAATTATTACAGGGAGCCACGAATGGCCGATTTGTCTAAAGTGCTCTTCGTTTCGGATCATTGCCATCTCACCTCTGTTTGAGTTCGAGTCTCGGGTTAAAGCGAAAGCGAGCAAGTAGCTTATCGAGGGTGGGTAGTTCTTTCCGAGATTTTTACGGGTTCTCCCTTGACCATATTTACTGGCCGCAATGTATTGCCTATATTGTGCTGAAAAATGGCGTTAAACCCTCAAACAAAAAAGCAAATAATTAGAAGTTTCTAAATGAAAATTAGAATAAGAATAAAATGTTAATATTTAATTAGAATTGATAATTAGTCTTAGAAATAAATCATTTGTTTTCCATGTGTATGGTCATTCCATGTATACCTCATGTGGGCGGACATTTTAACGTTTACAATAAATTCTCAAAAGTAATTGCAAATACATATGTGTCAAAAGTAAAATTGTGTTGTCAAAATGAACAACATGCTTCAACATTTCTATTCAGTACAGGAAAGTTAACGATGTTTTAATTACATAGTTCGATCGGAAGAGCTCTTACTTTACCTCCTGTATTTATAATATGTTTGTGCCAAGATGTTAGAAATATAAGACGTGTACATTTATCAGTAAATATAACGGAATATCTCGAGAAAGAAGTGGAAACTGTCTCGTCACGAAGATCATATTTACAAATTACAATGCCACATAGGTCTACTTTACGAGTAAAATATTTGATTATATCTACTCAATATAAATATAAATATGACAGTATAAGTATGACAGAGGGGTCATCAAATGGATTTCAGAATAAAACAGATGTAAACAAGATATCGGAACGCTTCTGAGTTTAAGGCTATTCGTTCATTCCTGCATTAAAACGTGCATTATGTGACTTGGCAAACTTGAAGTCTACTTTTGTAGTAGATGATTTACCAATATTTGTATTGTCACTTTCAGTCGGGTTGCAATAACTGATATATATCCGCATACTCAATCACTTTTAGGCATTAAAGTGACTCTAAACAGAGTCACATGTGCCACCTAAGCAGTGCTAATTTTATATTTAATACAGAATAGGTTTCGCCTGAAACTGCTAAATAGTTATAGTAGGGTCTAACATGAATAAGATCACCCGCGGACTGTTTGCGTGATTCATGTGGAAATATTTTGTATTTCGTTTAGGAACATCTTCCTTGATCCTTAGGTTTGGAGATATCTTTTAAGATATCTTCATTTGTAATGGAGAGAGAACCGACTGAAGAAGAGAAAACAGGAAATATATATATAAATATGGAGATAAAGGTATTAATAACGTACATCAATGCTGATGTGTCCTTCATATGAAAAATAATTATAAAATTGATCTGCGAATGTGGGGTTAAAGTAGTACCGATTGGAGCATTTCATTTAGCTCACACTGATACATTTTAATAACTCATTACGACATATATGATAAACTCATGCAAACATTGATTTCAAACTTGTATTGTGTAGCGTTGTTGTGAATTTTTGTTGAGCTGTCAGGATGATCGAGACAAATTTGCGAATGTAAACAATTTGAGGACAGTTAAATTGAGGTGTACTGATTACAATGGTGTCCAGTCTGTCGAGAGATTGTAGATAGATACAATGTAGTAATTATTAAAAGACACTACTAACAAAAAGTATTATCTGAGTTCATTCATTATTTTATAAAGACCTGTCGTGACAGCTATCGTGATGATGCCTTATCATGCGAAACATAATGGTATTGTTTTTAAATGTAACCGTCGTCTTATAAACTGCTATACATTCCACCAAGTGTTTTGGTTTTAAAACCAATAAATCAAACGAAGGCGCATGTAGAGTTTTATTAAATTTTACAGCGAAAACCATTTTGGAGAATCTGTACAGAAATAATATCGGAAATGTGCGGATTCACTGATTTTTGCTGTAATTGCACAAATCATTTTAATTGAATAAAGCATTTCCCAACACTGTATCGATCGTAAATGTTGTCACGAGCAGCACAAAAATTTGCAGCTATGACAAAGCTAAGACCCATCTGGTTAGACAAGAATATCTGTCTGAAAACTAAAATCATTGAGAGCACTAGTCATCTCAATCTTTTTTTATTCATGGGAGACCTGGACCCTGACAGCAGAATTACAACGCATAATCCTGGCACGTGACATGAGATGCTCCAGAACTATCCTCGGCATCTCTTACATGGGCCACATCACAAATGATGAAGTTCGTAACACCATCAGGAATAAAGTAAGCCATTATGAAGACATCAGCACCACTGTCAAAAAGAGAAAGCTGAAATGGAATGGACATGTCACTATAGAAAACAGTATATCCACAACAGCACTGCAGGCTAGTTAGCAGGGTGGCAGAAGGAGGTGTAGGCAGAGAAAGAAGTGGACTGACAACATCACACCATGGACCAGGAAATGTGTTGCTGAGACACAGGCTTTGGCACATCATCTAGACAAGTAGAGGGAACTGCTCATAATGTTCAACAGCACAGTGCCTCAACGACCACACTAGCTCAAGAGACTGATGATGATGATGATGTATTGATATTGATTGACGATTTGTAACTAGGACTTTGCTTGTTGAATTATAATGTACATTCTTGCTTCGTGCAGTTCCTTTAGAAACGTACCGTTATACAAAGTAAACAAGTGTTAGTAGTGTTAGGATTGAATTTTTAGTAAAATTAATAAAAATTGATATTTTCTTTGAATTGTATTAAAGTAATGTTTTATTTATTTATATGTAAGTAGTTTCTAAAATATATTAAAAGTAATTTCACTTGTTTTTGAAGTACAACTATACAGAATAGAAAGGGCTGCTGAGCAAGTGCAAAAACAGGCAGTGTGTATAAGTATACTCCCTAACATCAGTAAAAATAACTAATGTACAGTGTTGTGTAAGATTGTATACCATAATACATGCGTTTGCTGACTTAGCTACAGTTCTAGGTTTCATTAGTAAAAATATGTCTCTGACCTAGTGATTGGCAAAGGTTCAATTCGGTTAATGAAGGTGGAGTAACTTCTCTCTCTAAGAGGCTTCTATACGTCACAAAACAAAATGGCTTCCAACTAACGAGTATCCATATTTGGTCTGACGTCGTTAAAACAAATATAAATAACTACAGAATTGAGTCTTATGACGTAAGGTGGTTGTCATCGTCTGAAACTGGTTCTTACCGGACTAGAGAGTTAGCATTTTTCTGTCTGATGCGTAGAGGGTATAACCTTGTCTAACCCTGAATCTGGCCGCGCACGTATATATAGAAATGCGCGAATCAGGTCAGATTCAGTTTTCCGTATCAGCAGAGATATTGACGTCTGACTCTTTATTCCAGGTAAGCAACTGTACATGTTATAACTCTTGTAAGGAATAAGTATTTTTAATGATTGAGATTTTAATGGTAAAATTGTTTTGTGTGCAACATTACTATTGAATTCTTTTATTTATAATATATTGTAATGGAATGTTTCAATGTTTTAAAGAATTATTATTTAACATGTAGTTTTTATCATAAAGGTTGAATTCGCTACCAACTTCATGTTTTAATTTAATGATTGAAATAAAGTATTCCTTAAGTAAGAAAGAGTAATATCTAGCAATGTATTCTAAATCAATATTCTATTTTAAAATAAGTAAAGTGCATTAATTGTTATTACATTTGATGCGTTTACTATCTTGAAATTAATTGGGAATTAACTATTGTATAATATTCTAAGGTGCAGAAGTTATATGAATAAAATGAAGTTGGAAAGCTTGGTGATGAAAATGTAATATGTATTTTATGAATTTTTATTATAAAGCTTTTAGGGTTGTTAATAGAATGTAGTAATATATATATATATATATATATATATATATATATATATATATATATATATATATATATATATATATATGTGTGTTGATTATTTAAATAAAGTTTTCCGTATCAGCAGAGAAATTGACGTCTGACTCTTTATTCCAGCTACGATTCCGTACCTGAATTCCCTAGACATTTCTATCATCTGGTGACACTCTTTATCTGGGGACTCAACCTTTTCCTTCTTGCTATCTTCCTGAGTTCCCGGCCTGAGTTTATGAGACTGATCTATAGAACATTCCAGCTAAACATCTAAGAAAAGTCTCATAAAAGTAGTTTTCAGTAACATATGTAGGCAGCAACGAAAATAGAAATAGTCTTAACACATAGTAGTGTAATTCCACCTGAAGTTTGAAGTCTTCAGACACATGGCTAATATACGGTCAAATGTATGTATCATTGGCCAAGAAGACTCTTCAAACAACGGTTGCTAAAGAGCCGCAAGAAATACAGATGTGCCGGTAAGTTTCTAATATTTAAACCAATGAGTAACTGACAGTATTGTCGTCAAATATTTCATCGATGTTAGGAATTCAGTTTCACATTTTCCGTGAAATCAATAAAGTTAGTAGTTGGTTGATAAAGTCCGACTATCAAGCCTTTATTGAATAAGAACATGTATACATTTCATGAAAGAAAAGACATTTCACCGTATTATAATATACTGGATGACTCAACGCTGTTCGCATCTCGCTAAAGGCATTTCGCTCACCTCCCTGATAAGAATAATAAACCGCTTGTTAAGATTCCCGTCTTTGTGGTCACATAGCTTACAAATCGTCAAAGTGAAATTTACTACAAGAGATTAGAGCATCAGAAAATTATTCTATCTTTTGTCAATGATATATATATATATATATATATATATATATATATATATATATATATATATATATATATATATATATATATATATATATATATATATTATATATATATATATATATATATATATATATATATATATATATATATATATATATATAGCATCAGTGTATGACAGTGTATGAGAGTCAGTTTATTTTTCTGTGCTGTTTAGAAATAATATATTAGGTACGTACCAAAACTATTGTTCCTTGCCGGCGTATTTGCCATATTCGTTTCGTATCCATCCCTCCCATATCCTTGTCGAACTAAATCCATAAATCCATAATTCCATCCATTCATACAGAAATTTAATACTTTGCTAGTAACGAATGTTTTCTAATGCAATCTCTTTCAATACAAGACCTTGGAATGCACTCGCTTAACGTTTAGTTTCCTTTCTGTCTGCTCGAATATTTGAGTACACATATTATAGGATACAGCAGCTAGCCATTAGCATGGTTAAGAAATGTAATACAGTCAGAAAGATTATGATTATATTCGTTCACACACACACACACACACACACACACACACACACACACATGATATGTTCTAACTAAAATTTAACCATAAAATCAAATAACACCGACAACTATCCTTTGCACCAAGAACGCAATGACGATGAATAATATGAAATGCGGCGATAAAGTCCTATATATCTTAAGGTGATTCAGTATACCAGCCTAACTAATGTAAAGGCAAATTTAAATATTTGTACAAATGAATAGTAATTGATTGCACTTTTAAAAATATGATTATAATAATACAACTTGTCAGAAGCATATAGTTTATTAGGCATTAAAGTGACTCTAAACAGAGTCACAAATAGTTTTCGCCTGAAACTGCTAAATAGTTATAGTAGGGTCTAACATGAATAAGATCACCCGCTGACTGTTTGCGTGATTCATGTGGAAATAGTTTGTATTTCGTTTAGGAACATCATCCTTGATCCTTAGGTTTGGAGATATCTTTGAAGATATCTTCATTTGTAATGGAGAGAGAAGCGACTGAAGAAGAGAAAACAGGAAATATATATAAATATGGAGATAAAGGTGTTAATAACGTACATCAATGTTGATGTTTCCTTCATACGAAAAGGAAGTAATTATAAAATTGATCTTGCGAATGTGGGGTTAAAGTAGTACCGACTGGAGCATTTCGTTTAACTCACACTGATAAGTTTCAATATCTCATTACGACATATATGATAAACTCATGCAAATATTGATTTCAAACTTGTATTGTGTAGCGTTGGTGTGAATGTGTTGAGCTGTCAGGATGATAGAGACAAATTTGCGAATGTCCTGTAAACAATTTGAGGACAGTTACATTGCGGTGTACTGATTACAATCGTGTCCAGTCTGTCGAGAGATTGTAGATGGATACAATTTAGTAATTATTAAAACACACTACTCAAATGAAGTATTATCTGAGTTCATTCATTATTTCATAAAGACTTGCCGTGACAGCTATCATGATGATGCCTTGTCATGCGAAACATAATGGTATTTTTTTAATGTAACCGTCGTCTTATAAACTGCTATACATTGCATCCAGTGTTTGGTTTTAAAAGCAATAAATCAAACGAAGTCGCATGTGGAGTTTTGTTAAATTTTACAGCGAAAACCATTTAGGGGAATCTGTACAGAAATAATATCGGAAATGTGCGGATTCACTGATTTTTGCTGTAATTGTAATCATCTTAACTGAATAAAGCATTTCCCAATACTGTATTGATCGTAAATATTGTCACGAGCAGCACAAAAATGTGCAGCTATGTCAAAACTAAGACCCATCTGGATAGACAAGAATATCTGTCTGAAAACTAAAATCATTGAAACCACTAGTCATCGCAATCTGTCTTTATTCATGGGAAGCCTGGGCCCTGACAGCATAATTACAACGAATAATCCAGGCACGTGAAATGAGATGCTTCAGAACTATCATCGGCATCTCTTACATGGACTACATCACAAACGAAGAAGTGCGTACCATCATCACCACTGTCAAAAAGAGAAAGCTGAAATGGAATGGACATATCACTAGATCCAACAGTCTATCCACAACAGTACTGCAGGCTAGTGTGCAGGGTGGCAGAAGGAGGGGTAGACAGAGAAAAAAATGGACTGATAACATCACGTAATGGGCCAGGAAATGTTTTGCCGAGACACATGCTTTGGCACATCATCGTGCCAAGTAGAGGAAACTGCTCAGATGTTCAACAGCACAGTGCCTCAACGATCACACTAGGTCAAGAGACTGATGATGGTAATGTATTGATATTGATTGATGATTTGTAACTAGGACTTTGCTTGTTGAATTATAATGTACATTCTTGCTTCGTGCAGTTCCTTCAGAAACATACCGTTATACACGATAAACACGTGCTAGTAGTATTCAGTAACATCTGTAGGCAGCAACGAAAATAAAAATAGTCTTTACATATAGAATAGTAATTCCACCTGACGTTAGAAGTCGTAGACACATAACTAATATGCGGTTAAATGTATGTACTATTGGCCAAGAGGACCGTTCATACAACGGTTGCTAAAGAGACGCAAGAAATACGGATGTGCCGGTAAGTTTCTAATATGTACACCCATGAGTAACGGACAGTACTGTCCTCAAATATTTCATCGATGTTAGGCATTCAGTTTCACATTTTCGATCACAATCAATACAGTTTAGGAGTTGGTTTATAAAGTCCGACTATCAAGCTTTTACTGAATAAGCACATGTATACATTTCATGAAAGAAAACACATTCACCGTATTAATTCTGAATATACTGGTTGACTCAACGCTGTTCGCATCTCCCTGAAGGCATTTCGCTCACCTCCCTGATAAGCATAATAAACCTCTTGTTAAGATTCTCGTCTTTGTGGTCACATAACTTACAAAAAGTCAAAGTGAAATGTACTACAAGAGATTAAAACATCAGAACATTATTATATCTTTTGTCAATATATATATATATATATATATATATATATAGCATCAGTGTATGAGAGTCAGTTTATTTTTATGTGCTGTTTAGTAATAATATATTAGGTTCGTACCAAAAAATAGTTCCTTGCCGGTGTATTTGCCATATTTGTTTCGTATCCATCCCACCCAGCTAAATCTATAAATCCATCATTCCATCCATTCATACAGAAGTTGAATACTTTGCTAATAACTGTGAATGTTTTCTAATGCATTTTTTTTTCAATACAAGACCTTGAAATACACACGCTTAAAGTTTTTTTCCTTCCCGACTGCTCGAACATTTGAGTACAGTTAATATAGGATACAGAATCTAGCCATTAGCATGGTTAAGAAATGTAATACAGTCAGAATGATTATGATTATGTTCGTTCACACACACACACACACACACACACACACACACACACACACACACTATATTTTCGAACTTAGATTTAACCATAAAATCCAATAACACCGACAACTATCCTTTCCACCAATAACGCAATAACGATGAATAATATGAAATGCGATGATGAAGTCTTGATATATCTTTGGGTGATTCAATATACCAACCTAACTAAAGTAAATTAAATATTTGTACAAATGAAATAGTAAATGATTGCACTTTTGAAAATATGATTATAAGAACACAACTTGTCAGAAGCATATAGTTTATTATGCGAAAAAATACAATGCATGTTAGCCCGTTCAGATGTATACTTAATTATACCAACATACAAGCATGTATAGCCTGTACACAGTATTAATGCAATAACACGACATGTATAATATGTTTATAATAGGTTTGCTTTATGGTGTAACGCCATTTTTCAGCAAAAGATAGGCTATACATGGCGGCCTGTATTAATGACGGAGGAAGACCCCGGATAACCCAGGAAAGAACCACCGACCCACGAGAAGCTAGCTACTGGCAAGAGTTTTCACATACCCAGATTGGATGAATCTGAGACTCGAACCCACGCAGACAGGGGCAAGATGGCAGTGATCCGTAACTGACAGCGCGTTAGACCATTTGGCCCCTTTACAATAGAAATGAGATGATATATATATATATATATATATATATATATATATATATTTATATGTGTGTGTGTGTGTGTGTGTATGTGTGAATATGTGTGTGTGAATGTGTTTCATTTATATTACTTATAAATAAACATCTTTGCCTTTTAAACTGAGTTAAAAATTACTGCATGGAACTATCCAGTGAATGTGTGCACGAACGAACAACGTGCCGAGTGTGTCCGCTAAAAAATGTAGTTGTGTTTTTGTGGCTATTTACAATCACCTTTGTATATTGATCAGGTGCTTGTTTTCATTTGTGGACTTTCTAGTTTATGCACATTGACTAAATCAATATGTTATTGACCTGGAGAAAGATCCTGACAATTGATATTGTGGTTGAAATATGCATTTTGCATACGGTAACGATGAGACAAAAAGTTCATGCTGTTATAATCCACTGCAATTATACTCTCGTTAGATAGTTTGTTTTCTGAACATGGTTCAAGTTTAGTCAGTTAAAATAAGCTTTTAAAATAATTAAGTGACTAAATTTGAAATAATGAAAGAATATTGGTAATTGAATTATATATAAAAATAATATCGCAGAGTACAAACCGACATATCATTCAGCAAGAGCACAAACGTGTCCAGTAATATGAACATATGTAGAATCTAAATATATGCGAGTACGCATGTACACATTGCAAATGAGATCACTTCAAATATTTGTTGAGTAACATGGGTTCTCATTATCTGAATGGACTGGATGGATGTATCCATCGAATTCTACCGTCCCTGAGTTAATGGGATTGAGGTATCCATCAAATTCCTGAATACTTTTAATGTCGTCGGGCCTAAATGATTCATCCGATGTACACTTTGTAGGAGGTATACTTGGTTCAGTAAGTAGCGGCTCTATGCGTAACTCAGATTTCATATCAATGGCAGTACCCAGTTCTCCTTCTACATTGCTTACAATCGTCCAGTAATAATATCCAAACTGGTTTACATCTTGTCGAGTTTCGTTTTCGCCAGAACTATTAATGGCTGCATTATTAATTGATCTCCTGTCTACACGAAATCTAGAATATATATATATATATATATATATATATATATATATATATATATATATATATAATATAAACTGTATGCATATATAACAGATGCGTGTAACATTCTCAAAGAATTCTTCCTATCGTACCGTTATGGTCGTATTTGGTTTGGCACACACACACACACACACTCACACTCACACACCTATCTATCTATCTATCTATCTATCTATCTATCTATCTATCTATCTATCTATCTATCTATCTATCTATCCATCCATCCATCTATCTATCTATCTATGCCGCAACAAGATCAGTTGTATAATGTCTTTCAAAAAACATATATATTCTCTTGCTATCTTTGTATCTAAAACCGAAAACGATCTTTTTTGGGTGAACACGACTTGTGCACTTACTATCTATTAGAGAACACGGGTTCATAATATGTTCCCATACAAATACAGTATCTTCTTATTATATTACCATTTTCTTATTCCACCTAAAGATTACATTATAAATTCGCAACGGTGGATTCATCAATACACAATAACCTAATTAATGCGCTTCTAACACAGGACAGATACTTTCGAAGTTAATCGCGCTCTCTGCATCAATGTTGTTTTGATGCACTTAAAATTTAAATGTATAAACATATTGTTAATGAATGGGAATGCTTTTAACCGTTATATTTGCCAAGATATATTAATATTCTCTTAAATAACCGTTTCAACAATCAGAACGGTATTTTCAATTACTGCGTCTCTCACTTTAGTTGTTGACATTGTGAATATCACGTTCATTAATTTGCTTGTTTGAAGGTTTCGTTTCTAACTCAGTGAACGCGTTCAAATCGTTACCTTTATCATCTTAATTTCAAATGGATGAAACATCTGCTTTTGTTTATTCAAAAATGTAATCGATCAAATCTAAAGTGTCTACTATACAAGGGTACATGGCTTCTTTACAAACTAGTTTCTTATACACTATACTATCTTGAGGTACACGTGTTGTGCACGTGTTCGCAATATAAAGGGTGCAAAGTATAGAACAATATAATACCACAATACTCTCAGAAATGTAAATGATTCATCACAAACGTGTTTATGCATAATATTTATTTTATGTAATTTGTATTATCAAGAATATCATATATAAACTTAATGTGTATTTCAACTAGAAATTCCATTTGGCTAATGAACACTTGTATATGCCTTACAAACATGTTACATATGTTATTAATAAGATAACAATTATATTTACCAAATCCAACTTTTGTGCAAAAGAAAGGCAAGGAAAGCAGCAGCTAAAAGAGCTCCCATTCCGAAAATAATATACATCAGATACTTTTCGGAAGGAACAACAAAATAAATGTCACCAATAGCAGATGGTCCTATTCCATACAATAATTAGTTTTAAAGAAAATGTAACACATACTTTATTAATAACAGGAATATTCACAGTCTTAATGAAAATAATGTAACATAAAACAATGAATATAAATGAACAAAGAGATTTATGAAATAAACCCAAAATGGAAAAAAATATTTTCTAAAGAAATGATACTGAGGAAAAGGTAATACTGTATGCAATTAAATATCTTGATCATTTTGCCCATTTTCTTTAATGTAAATATAAGTTGTTTTTTTTCTAGAGAAATTTGTTAAAAATAGATGAGTAATCGATGCTGATATGTAAAATCTTGACAATTGTAAGATAGGCCCTAATCGACGGAACTTTGATTCATGTTCTGCCTTAAAGGGGAGATTCGAGAAGATAGCTGTCAATTCAAAGAACCAGTCGTAATTAAAAAGAAGCTTATCTCAAGATGTCTACAAAATAAGTCAGGGTATAAAGTAGCTACAAATATATGTCAACTCAGTTCTATTAGCGTGATTATTAATAATTATGTTCCCTTGGTGTCCGTTTTCTGGTTTTTGTTGCTGTGTGTATATAATTATTAAATGTGCTAAACGCTGGAAAATACTTAAAGTCAAAAGGGAAGGTGTTTCATCTATACAATTTAGCTAGAAAACCAGAAATAGGATTGGTCAAACCCATGTATCATAAAGTTTCATGATAGACTGTCACTAAAATTGACTGCGTAGCTTTTCAAATAGTCGTATAAAAAATAATTTAATCATAAAGGATTTATATTATGTAAAGACATTTACAGCATTCATAACTTGTGATTGATATACATTGTATCAAAATGTTGTCCATCTTCCTTCGCAGTATATTTCATCTGAGTGACAAGTAATAATACTACTAATGAGGACTTTGTATAACGCCTAATCTTTAGAAGCTCTAAACGCTTTACACTATCTGTAATGATATGACTATTCTACAGACAAGCCAAAACCATAAAATTGGAAAACATAAAAACATGCTGAAAACATATAAGATACAAAACATTATTAGGTCTCTAAGTTTGTTCCTGCAGTCGAAAAAAGGTGAGCTTTAAAAGAACTCTTAAAAGGGACCACAGTGTCTTTGTGTCTAATTTCAATGGGTAATTCGTTTCACATCGCCAAGCCATGGTATGCAAAAGAACGTTGTCCATATGACTTCGTTTTCATAGTGGGACCAATGAATATATGATTGTCAGAAGAGGAGCGTAAGTATCTTGCAGGAGTATACGTGTTGGTGAGGCCGGATAGGTATGTTGGACTGGTGTCTGTCATTGAAACATAGCACAGAGAACAAATTTTGTGTTTGATTCTGTATCGAATTGATAGCCAGTGTAGGGTACAGAGCAGTGGTGAGGTGTGCTCTGATCGAGGTACTCTACAAATGATCCGAACAGCTGTGTTTTTAACTTTTTTAAGTTTCTGAGTAGATATTGTGACGAACCAGACATAATTGAGTTACAATAGTCCAGTCTTGAAGGTACTAATGAACACACAAGTGTTTTATTGGCATCAACTGAAAGATATTTCTCAATGGAGCTGATGCGTCTCAGTTGAAGATATGCAGCCCTGCATATGTTCATAACATGTTGGTGCAATGCTAGAGTACTGTCTAGAGTAACACTTAGGCTTCGTACTGAGAGAATGTATTGATGGTGTTGTTGATATTTATTGTTTGAGGTAAAGGATGTGAATGATAAAGTCTTTGTGTTGTGATCAGAATAGCCTGAGTTTTATCCTCATTCATCTGCAACTTGGTACATGTCATCCATGATTTCACATCATAAATGCACCTTCTACTCCATGGAATGTAGCATCAACTTCAGTTGGGTAGATAGACTTGTATATTGGGTGTCTTCAGCGTACATTGGTGATGATCTATGACACTTTAGAGCGGCTGAGTGTATATAATGAAGATAACAGGTGAAAGAACAGACTTTTGTAGAACACCACAACTTAGATCAACTGGGCTGGAATGTATTCTATTTGCAGATACAATTTGTGTCCTGTTGACTAAGTAGGACTTGAACCACAGTGAGACTGTGTTGTGAATACCAAATATATGCTAGAGACAGTGATGTAATATATCAAAGTATATTGTGTCAAATGCTGTAAAAAATCAAGGAGGGTTAGGACTGTAATCTTTCCACTATCCAAAGCGGAAAGAATGTCATTAAATATTTTCAGAAGAGTAGGTTCAGTACTGTAGCAAGGGCGATACGCAAACTATACATTGCTAAAAAGACTGTTTGAATTCAAATGAGATGCAAGTTGGGTTAGAACAACTGTTTCTAAGATTTGTGTAATGAATCGCTTGATTAGAAACTTGGATATAATTCTTTAAATCGTATGGTCAAGTGTTGGTTTCTACCGCAGTGGCTTTACGATGGCAGTTTTGAAAAATGATGGGAATTCCCCCGATGAGAGTGATATGTTAATAACATCAGTTATTGAATGCAATATTGGGTCTAAGCACTAAAGCAGCAGTGATGTAGGAATTGGATCAAGTTCAGAAGACTTTGGTGCACCTTTCGTCACGCGATTATATATACTAAATCATTAGAGACAGGTTAAAATGTTCCTAATTGTTGTCGCTGAAATTCTGTATCATAACTGTATGGTGACGAGTCAATTGAACTTTTGTTGTCAGGCGAATCTCTAATAGTTTGTACTTTGTCACGGAAGAAATTTGCAAATAAGCTCGGAAAGACTACTGGAGAGAAGGTAGTTGGAAGTGGTGTACATTTGGTCCTTGACATTAGTTTGTTAGTTATCTCGAAGTGCTCTTTGCAGCTGGAACTCTCAGAGATCTTAGTACTGTAGTGGGATAACATGTATGATGTAACACATGTTGAAACACTTGTAAGGATTTTAACTGCATCAAACTGTAATCGTTCTGTTTTATTCCGATCTTCTAAAGAATCGCAATAGCATAACTTATTGTTATATTTACACACAGATCTGATACAGATAATGAAAAAAAATCGTATTTGAACTTAAGAATTATTTTGGTGTGTTTGTATCATAAATATCTGCATATGTGTTGATTCTATTTGAACAGCGGACAAACAAATTCACAAGCAGTTTTATAATGGAGACCATCTTAGTCTAATTCAGTGTCAGGTATTGTTTCAGAATGTTTTTGTTCTTATACAAAGTGAATATTCAAGTCTGATTTTGGTTTGCTTTTCGCGAAACATACTTTGCCGCTTATATGAATCAAGAGCAACTAAAGTAAAGAAATAATCTTTAACGTCATTCTATACATGGAGGCTAAACGTCATTGTAATACAGAATTCCTGGAACAGCAGGTACAATCGATTGTATCTTTATAACCAGTATATATCCTGATAGTACCTTAATTAGTAAAACAAATTAGTCACATATATTTAGATCATACGTAGCGTGTCTTTAGACTTATCCTTTTATATCATAAATTGCCAAATGTCTTCATGATATCTCCAAATGTTCATCGTAGCTTGATTATCAAAGACTGTAGCCATTTCAGTTCCAGGATTCGCTGTGAACTATCCGGGTATAATACAAAATACATTTTCATACTTAGAATTTTATAAAGAAAATAGTTATATGGATGTTAAAATATAGTTCTATCGAAACGTTTAGTAAATTTAATAATGGTACTTGATTAAAATTTTAAGAATCTAATTGATCACATCTCTGAAAAAAGCAATGATATTCAATATAATAAAACGTTGTCGGAACTTAAAAATTATTGAAATATAAGATAAGGAAACCACAATGGCAGTCAAACATAATAAACTAAAGGACTTCTATCACGAACTGATCTTCAATTTCATTCAGACAACACATGAATGTAATATTAGTTAACTGATATGAATGTATCTATACTTTTACGACGACGATATACCTGGAAAATATATAATAATAATAATAATAATAATAATAAAAATAATAATAGGAATAATAATAACAATAATAATAATAATTATGATGACTTTTTATAGCCCCTAATCTATCAATGCTCTGAACGCTTTATAACATTAGAAAACACATATAACATAACACGTATATAATGATATGATTACAAAATATCACCATAAAATTAGAAAACATAAAACATCATGAAAATATTTAAGGTAGTAAACAGTATTATGTATTTAAGTTTGTAATTGTAGTCGAAATAGGAGAGATTTAAGAGCACTTTTGAATGGGGTCACTCTGTCCTTGGGTCTCAGTATAGTGGGCAATTCGTTCCACGTTGCTGGGGTTTGGTATGCAAAATAACGTTGTCAATATGACTTCGATTTCATGGTCTGAATAGTGAATATACGATTGTCAGGAGAGGAATGTAAGTATCTAACTGCTTAATGGTGTGTGCACATGTGTGAGGTCGGATAAGTATGATGGACATGAGTCCATCAGTGAAACTAGCACAGGTTCGTATGCTTATATCAGATTCATTACGTTGTATTGTACATGGTACTAACTTAAACAAGTAGAACATGCAAATCGATCAACATGTGAAAAATATGACCATGATAGTTTTGTTATGGACTAATGTGTTGCAAAAATCAAGGTTCGTATATTATATTACTTTATACGACTGTACATAACCAATATAGAAACAATCATTGAGCGACTAATGAAGATATGATTGTGCCATTGGATGTAGGAGCAAATTCTCATTTTGCTGCTTGTGTGTAAACCCGTTGTTATTGGTGCCTAAGAGATATTTTTTTCTTGTAAGTGCTACAATCGAGTTAGGAAATTAAAGACCTAAAGCCGGGTCTAAACATTTGAAATGAAGAGCATTATTGAACTTGATTAAATATGAAGGCTAACTATTTCTTGCAACAAGATCGCTAAAACAATCTCCCCATAACAGTTCAGTTAAGCAGAAATTTGCATGTTTCAGTTAAATATACATTACCTTGGGTATCATCTTTTGGAGTTGTAACTGCCGACGTGTGATAATGGGGCCCTTGCAAATGAAAATAGAAGTGAATACTGAATCAGCCTTCTTATTTGTTATTTACAGCGCAAGAACCTACAGTATATGATACTTCCAATTCTTGACTAATTATGTTAAATACAGACATAATATTAAGTATTTTGCGGCATATCCCATAATTATGAATCATATATGTCTTGAAAAGAGAAAATCAAACAGAATATAATATGACTGCAGAGAAATAGATTATATTTATGTATTCGTTTATGTTCATTGTCTAATTTTGTTGCTTATATATTGCTATCTATCAAAACCATAGACTGGACATACCATTTTCCCCGTAAGTAAACGGTTTCAATCTAGACTAGACCTGACCAATTACGCTGTCAGTCTGTCTTCGTCCTCGGACAACTCACATTTCTCAGTAAACTCACAATAAAAGGTTTTTAATGATTTCATGCTAAAAACTAAAGACGCTAAGCAAAACATAAACCAGGAGTATGCATTACTTAGCATTGCAGTATATTGTGTTCAGCTATAAAAGATGTTAAATGAAAGATACTATATGGATTAATTTTGTTTACATTTGGCACCATACTGTATACCTTTTATCAGAAGAATATTTTTCACTTAATTTGTTACTTTATGGCACTAAACGTACTTCCTGTGTTAAAATCAAGTCTTACAGATTTGTGTGTTACTAATCATTGAGCGTACTGTTAAATTTTAAGAGCAGAAATGGTTTGAATTAGAACAGATATACCTTCTGTGTTTTCCTTCATGCTCAAGCTTTGTTTCGTGTAGTGAATAATTCTTGTAAGACAAATTTTAATACTCTTTGGATCGTCTTGGTTATGCACTTTGAGAATCAAATGAGAAATATTAGATCATTATTGCTCAACCTTTATATTCAGGTAATAAAACGTATGTATTGTTACTTACTTGCAATCAAAAAGTACATCGGGGCATGACTGGACTTCATGATCAACACTTTGTTCCGATGCGTAAATCACTTAGTGCATTTCAGGAAAGTTAAAACAAATATAAAATTGAAAAGATGGAACCAAGCAAACGAGAGAATCATTTAAATATCACAAATACATATGTTAAATTTAGTTTTTTTCTTGAATTGCTAAATGTATATTATATAACAAAAGGTGCAGGCAATTTACTATTTGCTATAAGATATATTCTACTTTGAAGCTAATCCCCAAATAAATAGTTTCCTGGAAAAATAATTGTCTTGAACATAGGAAACAAAATACAAATACAATGATCTTGATGGCAAAAAAAAAATAATGCGGCCTGGAAATTAATAGAAATAATGTATACACTGGATTTATTGTATGTTGTTAGTATGTAATACGTGCACAATCTTATTTCTGAAAACATTATATTCTTTATATTTGAGCACAGATCAGAACGTCAATGTACCTTCAGGCATAAATGGTGTCTGTTATGTAAAGAATGTTTAAGAGTGGTAGTTTTCGTTTGTCTAGGCCATGGACATTTTATTTACATCTGGAATACCATTAATACCGGTATACAAACAAGTATGCGAACATTAATGACCTGTACAATGTGACCAAAACTAATGAGGCATTTATCGGCAATTCCATATTTTCACTGCATATAGTTTAGCTTAGCTAGAAATTAAAATCATTGTTTTCTCAAACAATTGACTCTAAGCATATTATCTTCCTCATGTGACAAATCATACTGAAAACACGAGTCTGATAAACGTGTGTTATTTAAGCAGGAAGTGGAATTACAATACATCTGTCTCTGTCTTTCCATCTTATACTTATATGCCAATCATTAACATTTTAGTATCCGCAGTAGTTAAAGCGTCCGCCTCGAACGCGGGATGTCTCGGGTTCGAAACCTGTTTGACTCATCATTAACAAGTTAGTGATAGGATTAGATTGGCTGCCGCAGTGGGGCTGGAATAAGATACCCTTTTTAACATACAACAAGTTTTCCTATATGTTGATTGTTTATGATTAACACAAAACATCAACTATTCATTGTTTCAAAACCTTAGAAAACATTTAGCATTCAAATAAGTTCCTTTTGAATTTATAGATTTTAAAGAAGACATTTTGTGGCATGAATATGTATATTTATTAGCCCACCTTGGTGGAATCTGTTATAAAAATGTTATGTTCCCAGTTACTTTAAATAAAATAGGTAATTTATTTCGTTAGGGTTTTGTTTCAAATTATTGTACAAAGCATGCCTCATGTAAAGAGACAAGGTCCAACTTTGAATCTGGAGAAGAGAGAGAGAGAGAGAGAGAGAGAGAGAGAGAGAGAGAGAGAGAGAGAGAGAGAGAGATTGGAAACGTAAGTGACACCAAAGTACCTTTTGTTCCCTCTGTCAGAAGAGTTGCCTCGGACGTGCAATGTTCAATCACTGAAAACAATCAGGTGCATAATGTATGAATTTGATGTTGCTTTGCTTAGTAACCAAATAATAGTAAACAATACTAACAGAACAAAAACTTGCTTTTAAATTCTCTCAATATATACTTATCTAATAAATATCTACCTTTAGAAGATTTTAAGATTGTTCATTTCGTGTTATCGTGTCAGTAAATGATCTTGAGTAGAAAATTGGTTCGTTACATGATGATTGTATTTGTTATCTTATACTAGCACATATGCATATATCATAATGTACATAAGTATTGTTTTACATGTGTCACAATATTTGTGTTTGCGTAAATTGTTATATATCTTTACAGGAAGATGATACTTTTTAGATTATTTCTTTAATCTTTCATCTGACTCCAATTTGCCTTATAACACCTCACCCCCATATATATATATATATATATATATATATATATATATATATATATATATATATATTAGTATAAAATTCATCATGAAAGCATGTTTTTATAATAAAATATTTGCCAGTGAAAGACCGGCAAAACAAGGTGGCCTTGCGTAGATTCTTGTCTTTATCTTAAAATATATAGTCATATATGTTGTTTTGTCGTTAAATACCAATAAACCAACTCTTCAATCCCTAAGAAATATTTAGCCATCCAGTACGTTAGCTTTGATTTTATAATAGATTTTATAGAAACATATTTGCGGATGAATTTGGGTATTTATTTCGTCAAATTGGTGAGATCTGATACTTTTCTTAATACTGTTGCCCATTAACATATAAAGATAGTATATGAGAGTTACTCAAATCTGTTTTATTTAACATTAGGTGAACAGAGAAATGACAAAGATAGTATTAATTACAAAACAAGTACCTTCCATATGAACTATCAAGCTACTTCCTTCGGTAGTGGTATGATCGATCCCTGGAAAAAAAAGTAAATTAAGTCTGATGATATTGCCTTATTCATAAATCCATAGTGCGCTTGTGTCTAATATGTTTCATATTGTGGTAAAATGAATTAGTATTATGAATGACTTGTTTGTGTTTACTCTTTTGTGTGGTATATTCTATACTTACCACTTATGAAGACTTTCACTTAGTTTAGAGCGTAGGGAAACCTGGTTAGAGGCGACGCGATTATAACAAATAGGCACCCATCTAGTTCATCACCGTGGTTATGATGGCTTTCATTTGTATGTTTGTTTATTTTAACACAGTCCCTGCGTAACCGATTCTGGCGAATGAAGCGTGTCCTAATAAAGTATTTCACGCTTTTTCATCAACATTGACAATTTGTAGTTACGTTAGCTTTAACATGTCCTACAGTTTGCAGGAATGGATTATCAGAGTTAATTCAAATAAGGAGTACTTTATTACATTAGGCAGTTGTCAACATAATATATGTCTTTATCTTACTGTATACCAGTTAGTTTCAACGTTTGTCTCCTCTGAACTTGGCCAAAGAAACAAACTATTTATATCTCTATGCACTTAATTTATATAGGAGTTATATTGCACATAGTTAGTGCATTTTGAGTCCAACTAAACACTTGCTCCAAATTAGGTCATTAATTATTGCAATTACATATACAGTATTTTTAAGCATTGAAGATTATTTTATTTAACGTGTCATATATTGGTGCACAATAAATCTATCCTGGAACAATGGTAACATACGCTGTAAATGTAATACATTAGTAACTTCGTTAGGTATAACGAATGCCACTTTCATCAGCTGTTTTTCTGTTCAAGGCCGTGCGAAATATCGGCATAGATACCAAACTACTGGCCAGGTTTTCATTGGAAACCTATCGGTCGTTCGTAAATGTGTTTTTAAGGTTACAATCCTTGAGCATAGATACATATTTTTAAGCCTTGTCAGCTCACAGCTTAATGCACATTTTCTTATTAACGTTGAGGTTTGACAAGTAGTGTGTTGTTTAAATAGTTATTTTATGTTTATGGTACAAGAGTCAAGTTTGCATGTCATTTAGAAACTTACCCTAGACTATAAGTTCATTCCAGCTGCATTCAAAGTAACAATTATATTCTTCATGCTATTGAATATTCTCCTGGCTTTGAAATCCTATATAAAGATTCTTATCAAATGTATACTCTATATACCGTGTTGTGTAAATCTTCACTATCATTCTTAGCCTAGAGCGATTGTAATATTATGTCCAGGTCCCGACATCTTCATACGCGTGCCATCTCTACAAATATCAGCTCTGTATGTATGTAATGCATTGACGCTGTAGTTGTTCTTAAGTTTTGATTTCATGTCTGTGGAAAGATGCTTTGCATGATTTTTGAACCATGGCTATGTGCGTGGTCCAGCATCTGAGTGTCAGCCTGCATTATATTGTTTCACCATGTTCTCGTTATACTACCTGTGCATTCCAATGATGTAGCTAAACCAAGAGGCAAAATAAAAAATGAATTGAAGTGATGGCAGTGAATGTCAAAATTTTTCTGACGTCTTGTGCAATACACTTTTTGGGAAGAGCATGTTCTATTCAAAGCAAATTATGGGAAATCAATAGGTGGCAACCTGATTATTCTTGGAGATATTATCTTTCACTTTGACTGTCCTGGAAACTCAAACACGTCAAAGCTCCTAGATTCCATTCATGTTTTCAACCTTAAAGAGTCAGTTAACGAACCCACTTATAAACATGGTCACAGTGTAGACTGCATACATTATATATATGATGATAATAATCTGCGATCCCACCTTGTATCCCATGAACTTGCATCAAATCACCTCTGCATTATATGCCATCTGGGTGTATCAGTCTTTAACCCTTAACCGTTTTTTTGATATTTAGAGAAACCTCCGTATGATAAATAGAACCAAACTAATGCATGATATCCAAGCAAACCTAACACCAATCTTACATCTTACAGCAGAACAACTCGATAACTGCATGCGTTCATTGCTTGAAAAATATGCCTTAGCCTACAAGTGCAGACTATCAATTCAAAAGTGGTATAGTAATGTTAGGGACCAGCTTCGCACTGCTACACTTGACCATAACGATTTAAAGAAATTCCGCACAGTTTCTAATCTCACGTTCATATAAAACAAATCTTAGAGAAAGTTGTATTAAAACAACTTGTATCTCATTTGAATTAGAACAGTCTTGTTTAGCAATGTACAGTCTACATATTGCCCTTGCCACAGTACTGAAACTACTCTTCTGAAAGTATTTAATGACATTATATCTGCTTTGAATAGCGGAAATATTACAGTCCTCACCCTCCTTGATATGTCTGCAGCATTTGACACAAAAGACCATGATATATTACATCACCTTCTCTAGCATGTATCTGACATTCACAATAAGTCTTACAGTGGTTCAAGTCCTGCTTAGTCAACAAGACCGAAATTGTATATGTAGATGGAATAAACGTCAGCCCAGTTGATCTATGTCACAGGGGTCTTCGTTATACACACTCAGCCGCTTTCAAGTGTCATAAATCATCACTCATTGTCCTACCAATTGTATTCTGACGACACCCAAAAATACAAGTCTAGCCACCCAACTGAAGTTGATGTCACCATGGAATGAGTTGAGAGGTATCTTTCTGATGTGAAATCATTTATGCCATGTAACACGCTCAAGACAAATGATGATAAACTTCAGACACTTATAATCAGAACGAAAAAGCCTTTTCATTCACATCGTTTACCTCAAACAATACACATCAGCAACAACAACATTAAATTCACATAGTACGACTCTAGTTGTTACTCTATTAAGTACTCTCACATTGAACCAACATGTCATGAACATATGTATGTCTTCATATCTTGAGATGATACGCGTCAGCTCCATTCGCAAAAATGTTTCAGTTGATGATACTGAAGCACGTGTGTGTGTTCATTAGTATTTTCAAGACTGGACTATTGTAACTCAATTATGTCTTGGTCGTCGCAATAGCTATTCCAAAAATGTCAAAAAGTTCAAAACAGCTTTTTGAATCATTCCACCACCAAATTTGTTCTCTGTGCTACGTTTCACTGATGGACTCCAGTCCAGCATACCTATCTGGCCTCACCCATATGTACACACTAGCAAGATTCTTAAGCCCCACATCGGACAATCGTATACTCATTATTCCCACTTTGAAAACGAAGTGTTTTGTTTTTGTATGGTTTAACGCCATTATTCAGCACAATGACGGCCAGTAGTAATGGTGGAGGAAGAACCGGAATATCCCGGAAAGAAACACCGGCCCACGAGAAGCTACTGGCAAACTTTCTCACATACCCAAATTGGCCGAATCCGAGACTCGAACCTACGCAGACAGAGATGAGATGGCAGTGATCCGTAGCGGATGGCGCTTTAGACCACTCGGCCACTCGGGGTCCCTTGAAAACGAAGTCATATGAACAATGGTCTTTTGCATACCAGTGCCCAGCAACGTGGAATGAACTGCCCATTGAAATATGACACAAGGACTCGGTGATCCCGTTCGAGCGTGCTCTTAAAACTCACCTTTTTGACTACAATAACAAACTTAAAGACCTAATAGTGTTTTCTACCTTGAATTATTTCAGATTTTGTATGTTTTACAATTTCATGATGTATTGTTTTATTCAATGTATAATAATATCATTATAAATATTGTAGAGTGCTTAGAGCTTCTAAATATTAGGCGCTATAAAAAGTTCATTTTATTATTATTATTGTTTTGAGGGATGTTAAAAGAATGAAGACACAAATACTGAATTGTTATCGTATATCAAAATTGGAAATGTATGAAAAACTGAAGTCGAATGTATATAACCGTTGGTGAAAAATGTTGTTTTTATGGCACCTCAACAGGAAACCCCTAAATAACCAAAGAACTAAGGCTTGTACAAATATTGGCCAAAACTAGAGTGGTGTTTTTAAAATACTAAAGATATAGTCACACTTATCAAATGATAGGACAACATAATCTGATATTAATTAAAGCTCAATTGCAAGAAATGCTAGATACACATATATGATGATTTTTCTTTCTTTCTGCTTAGTGTGCGATAATTTACATTATAGTTGTCACTACAGTCTTGGGTGGTCCAAGACGACAAATATTTAATCTATGCTACTCATGCTATTCATACAAACTTTGTCAGTCAAATATGTATACTTTCCACAATGCTAACACTCTTATAGAAAGTAAGTACCTAATTTAAGCATTCTACAACTTGTGCGATACCACGAAAGATCTTGCACAGTCAAGAATAGAAATATCGTATACAGGTTTTAGCTATAAATACGACTGGCATAAGATACATACGTAGTAATTTGCTATGAGCATTTGTTTATTTCAACATGTCAATACATCCAATCCTAATTGCTAGATATAATTTTCAATACACAGTAGAAGACAGCTCTATTCTCAAATCCATTATTTATCAATATGCAGAAGAATCATCTGTACTCATAAATGTTGATGGAATATATGTCTTTCATTTGTCGACGGCTGATAAAAAAACAGACTCGGGATGTATTTGGTAAACAGCTTCTCTCCCAATCTAAAAGTGACCAATGATGTTTAAATGAGTTTCTTACCAATGATGAAACATTGTTACACATTCAATTCAGGTGAAAAAACATAAAGTTAGATGGAAGAATCCAATCCACACACATTCGTGACATAAGGTAATAGTACCAATGTTAGTCTAGATCATCTATTGAATACCTAACATTGCATGCACAAATTAATAGGAAATGCTATATCTTCATTCCCTTATGCGTATTAGCAACAGAATCGTATAAGGCTGTCAAAATAAAACATAATGACAAAAGTAATACATCACGTTATGCGCTAACGTAACCATTAACGACATTTGGGATTTATAATACAAATGGTAGCACATTCAATGTTGTATCACGTGAAATTGAAATGCAAAATTTAGCTTTTAATTTGTGCATTCTATTGCCAAAAGAGCAACCATCTTTAGCAAACGTAGTCTCACATTAAATTTAAACATTTAATAGGCAGATAAACTAATTAAATGGTTGAGATTTAAGTAGTTGTACCTTTTGAAGGAATGTTATATTTAAGATAATTAATGCACAGTTGGTATCATATCACTATACTGTTAATTAGTTTTATCACAGTAGCAAAATCCTATCTCTCTTGAACTAGATTAATGGGAACAATTAAAGCAATGACAGCATGTATATCGGCCGTTTATGTATTAAAGTCAATGACATTATCAATGCTACGTGCACGCTTATGTATACCTTTTGGTGGGTAAACCTCATTTGATCACATTTTTGCAAACGATTTACAAAAATAATTAAAGGTTCGATACATGTTTAGCTACATGCCAATCGTGTCTAGTAGAAGAAGAAGACTGTCCAAGACGTCCAATGGTTTCAATTCATCTACAACACTGTACATCCCGACATCCTTTTGCGTTATGTTCAAAATATTTACAGTGACCATTATTGTATTGGAAGCCGTTTTATTATCTACCGAAACTCCGACTCGTTCAGGTTGTTCAATTATAAAGAAATTATTATATGGCCATGCATGAATAAAATTCGTGTTTACATGCTTTATGATGATCATGCCGCGTCTCATAGTGTTGATAGTAAAAGATAAAGAGGCATTTTGTCCAATTGTGACTCTTACAATTCTTCCTCCTGTGACAGTATGCATCGCAAGGCAGCACATCACAAGATGTGATAAAAACATATTCACGTATCTTTTGACGAAACTGCCATACCAGGTCAGTGTTGCATTACTGTGTATTAACAAATGAAGTGCACTGTTTACATTCGAACGATTTCTGTTCCTAAAAAGGACTAGCACATCAAGATATCATTTCCAATATATAATTGCCGCTAAATTAACAATCATGTACAAACGAATGTGACTCATCCGACCTATTCACAATTTGCATCTAGACTTGTGTATAGCACACACAAGAAAGTAGTTTTCATTCAGGTTGTGTCTCAATCCTCACTGAAACGAAAGAAGTGTTATTGACTTAATCAAGCTACAATACGTAGGAACAATATAGCATATAATTAATGTGTTATAGACTTAATCAAGCTACAATACGTAGGAACAATATAACACATAATAAATTGCATCTCAAGGCTATGAATTGGAATAATAATTTAATTAGCAATCATTTGACTTGACTAGAGTCATTCTTTCCTGAGATCATCGGAAACAGATGCTCCATTGTAATTTTTAAAAACATAAACAGAAATAAAACAGTAAATAGTTTTATTACTAGTACATGTGTTTATAGTTATGTTTGGATTTAATTCGCAATACCGTCAGCTCTTTTTACTCATGTAATACGTGTAATCTTGGGAAAAAATTATTTGTTAAATGTTACAATGCTTGTTGTCGTTCACTCTTTTCGGTTATTTGGTTTAAAAGCATAGGCAGTTCTACCAATGATTCCATGGAAACATGATGTACGTAGAAGATTAATTCGTTTACATGAAATAGCACAATGACGTAGTGGAACAATTGATTCGTTGATTTTTTAGTGCAGCAAGGAGAATGTGATTCCAGTTGGGGATGTAGTTGATAATGCAGAACAATTATGTATTGTGTGACATATGTTTTGCACGAATGATATGTTATTCAGATGTGCAGACTTCATAATGTACATTTTGATAAAATTCTAGGTGCAGAATTTTAGATGCAATTATTTCCATTCTTTTTGCCGGCTTACAAAGACATGTTGAGGACAATTATGAAGCAGCAATTGTGCGACAGTCCATTTAGCCAGTGGAAATAACAATCGATTTGGCTTGTTGGCATTGGTGCTCTTAGTTTCCTACCAAAACATCCAGTTTTAATTTGTATCGAATGTAGTGTGACTGCCTTGTAAAATAATAGATATGTGGTATATACTTTTAAATGTTATAGAGAGCACAGGTCATAGTAGGAACCACTCAACATGAATTTGTTTTCGAATATTGCTACTAAATAACTGTTTAAATGTTCAGATTAGTATTATCAATTAATGAATCTCACACTTTTCTTGCTGACACTGCCAACATTATGTTCATTCGTTTGCTTGTTCGTATGTTCCGTTTGTGACTTACTGAGTTCAATTATATCGTGAACTGTTTCATTGCTAATTTGAAATGGACTTAATAGATTAATTATTTAACACACAAGCAAATCCAATGAACCTAAACCTAAAGCGACTACTGCATGATAATACGTGGTGTATTGACAACGTAGTTCCTAATACGCTGTAATATTTCCGGCACCCATGTGCTCAAGTATGTAAATGTGTAGTATGGAAAAATACAGTTTGAGTCTGGTAATATACAATTAATAGAGAATACAAAAGAGTGACAACAATGATAGGTTATTGTATTTGTATGGGAAAGTAAGAACAAGTTTTTTGAATGGAAATACTGCACGACCTTGTCAGTGAAGTATATCCATCCGACAAAACGAGTTTATATTTTCCCATAAAATACGGTACCCTTTCTATTATATGCTCATTTTTCTTATTCTACCTAATGCTTAATTATATAAAAACATTCTACTAGAAACAAAATAAATGAATGTATGCCGTATTTCAAAATAAATACGCATGCGCAGATTCATCATTACACATCAATAACATTATTAATGCGCACATATTGAAGAACAGATAAATTTGAACTTAATCACGCGCTAGTAACAACAATCGAAAGTAAATGGCATTTTGGTTTACTTAAAATTGAAAGTTGAAGTCATATTGTGAATGCATGCGCATTGCAATAACGTTTCTATTTGACCTGAGAGGAATATAGTTTGGTATTAGTGTCGATTGTACGAAATTTTAGGATTATGTACTGGTTTTATATGTGCAAATTGTACATGAAATACATCAAATTGAAGCAGTGATGAAGAAGCGTTTTGATATTTGCAAGGACTTTCATGTTATACCATTGAATGTTTGAAGTCATAACGTGGGAAGCATATGCAAAATATCAAAAAGGCACTTTGATAATTAATGTTTATGTCATTTTGAGCGCACTAAGGATAATGCAATTGCACTTGGAATTTACTGCAAATTACAATACAATGTCGAAATGTGAAAATAAGCTTGAGAACCATGACATGACGCATGATAGTCGGATTTGCAGAACCGTGAAAGTACATTTTGAGGAACTTCAGGATGAAGAACTGTACGTATATTTTTGCCATTCTTACTACAGGCTAAATCAGACAGTTTATGTCTTGTTACTTGCATGTTATTTGTAGGTATCCAGCAATTTAATGAATTCTGGTGTATATCGTCAATCCGAAATATTGTATCAAACAAGTTAATACCGAATTTAGCTAAGCAGCTGGTATGTGGTAGTTAACGAAACAACTGCTTTAATTTATTCAGAAGGAAATGTAATCAACCAACATGTAAACCTCCTACTACGGTAGTGTACATGACTTGTTACAAATCAAAATTAATGTCTTCTGCGTCCATTGTTTGTTTACAATAGCAAGTACTACCGTTAGCAATGCATTATCAATTGTGCGCGCGAATTAAATATTGTAAACTACTGAACGATTCTGACAATGCAACATCAGTGACAAATCAATGAACATATAATAATTGAGAATATTTGTTGTGTATTTAGATAAATGTACCTAAATAAATAAATGTGTATGGAAAAAAATAAATGACTGAATTCATAAAAGTCAAAGTATATGTAGATTACGTATGAGGAAACAGATGTTCACTAGGGTTCATGTTATCAGACAATGATACAATGTTACCTTCCGATCAATCAGGAAATGAGAAATTTTAAATATTCAATACATTAGAAAGTGTAACGAGTATATATATATATATATATATATATATATATATATATATATATATATATATATATATATATATATATGTGTGTGTGTGTGTGTGTGTAAGTGTGTGTGTGTGTATGTGTGTTGAAACAATAGTATTATTATGCAAAGGGTACATATTAAACATGCAGTACACATGCATGCATTTGCATTTCCAGTCAAGATCCATAACAGAAAACCGTAGAGATCCGTAACGAATGTGTCCGCTACATAATTTTGTTAAATACTTATTCCGGATATTCACAATCTCTTTTACTAATAATTCACAATCTCATTGCTTGTTTTTCTTTCGTTTTAATTATATTTTATTCATTTTGATTACACATATATAAATCACAATTATGGATTAAACATGAAATTAGGTATAAAAGAAGGAGGTATAGGATTAGAAACACAACACATGGTTGTTTTCCCTAACACTGAACGCAGTGCCTTTTGGTCTACGGTGAGTGTAAATAAAACATACTCGGAATAAAGGCTAACCTGAACGACGAGCCATCGAACACTAAATTCAACATTTGAATTTATTTACAGCTACGATAAGTCATTGTTATGTTTCAGCTGACTTTGCTCCCGATTTCAATAACGTTTTCAGTCTAACCAAGACGATAAGAGAGAGAGAGAGAGAGAGAGAGAGAGAGAGAGAGAGAGAGAGAGAGAGAGAGGCGGAGGGAAAATGATATTCAGGCAGATCAACCAACAACCAACAATACAGACTGACATGCATTCCTATGGTAGGGGTTTGTGTGACCTGCTATACAATTATTTATATTGGTCTTTAATATATGTCTCTAACGATTACTAAACCACATGACCTAGCAACGCAATGAGAGAGAGAGAGAGAGAGAGAGAGAGAGAGAGAGAGAGAGAGAGAGAGAGAGAGAGAGAGAGAGAAGGTGGAGGGTGGGAGGGAGGGAGAAAGAAAATGTGGAGTCGCTATCGACGCTGAGCGAATCCAAAGTTGAAATTAATTTAATAAAACGGACATTCTAAATCATCTACAAAGACTTGATAGTGTTGTCTGGTGTTATATATATATATATATATATATATATATATATATATATATATATATATATATATATATATATATACTCGATTTAATCTAACACCCTTCGCATCCAGTCCACAACCATTGCCAATCATTAAATCAGTATATTTTGGTGGCTTTTCCACTAGATGTTATTGATCAGCTTTACGGATGTTTTTTTTTTGACTGGCGAGATCGAGGTCATATATGGTTCAGCACATGAATGTCCCGTGAAAGCACAACGGTTGTAAACGTTGATGATCTGACTCGGTATTGTCAATCGATACATAGACACTCTCGAACTAGATTATCAGTCCAGGACCCTTCAAGGCAAGTGTTTGTCATCCACAGTATTCAAGGCCCATAATCATGACATATTTGCGCAGCAAAAATGTAAGTCATTCCGAATAATTCACAATAATTGCCCGTGAACATCTTCAGTGCTCCATTGCGTGGTGTCTGTACGTAGTGATTCCATCTAAGATAATTCTTTAATTAGTGTCCATCAGTAACATACTCGCTTGTGTGGTTATACATGCACGTACAATTTTCCGCAAGTCAGACATGACGATTTTATTACGTGTTAACCTGAATCCCAGGAGCACACATAATTTAGTGGATTGGGGAAATATCATAAATATATTGATGATAACTCGGAACTGACGTCAGTGTCGATTATGTGATGCCAACTGCATATACATGAAATTCAAGTGAGACAGGGGAGCAATGGATGGGTAGATATCAGCGTATGCCTAGTTTTGAAATCGTCATTGATCATCAATGTGTTCTTACGTTCCCTCTCATCATCAATGGATTAAATCTCGTACTTGCCAAAATATATTCCAGTGTCCGCAAGAGTGATTTATTGGGCATTGTGAAATGTTATTATTGTTTATTAGGCTAACATCGATATATTTCAACGCAACTTGCTCTGCTGGTGAATATCCAGCGGGTACCTCACATATCAGCGTACCAGCCAATCTCTGCGTACATCATAAGAAGGCTGACCAAACGATACATTGGAGTCTTTGCTGTTCAGGTTGAATAAAGATCGCCCGAAGCCACCGCAGAAATGGCTCCGACGAAAAGAATTAGTGTCAAGTGTGGATCAAAATAAATTGTGACATCTCCTCAAAAATATTCAGATTCTAAAACTCACATGACACTGATCTAGCCTCCTTTCTTACGAAACTCTTCTCAATACCCTGGTGAAAATATCCTGCTGATAAAATGTATCCTATAATACAATGATTGAAGGTCTGAAACACGGTTACATATATGACTCCACGGAATTCAAACAAACCCCACATACCCTGAAAATCGCGTAAATATTAACTACGAATTAAACATCAAACTATCATCGTGCAAAACAGTTCTCCATCATTGATCTCACTGATACAATTGACATGCGACAATTTTATATTAGGGTAGCAGTGTTAAACATGCAATGACACCAATGTTGTCTCGAGTGATTGGGGAGCTTTATCGGATTCATGACATGCAAACGCGGTATCAATATATCTGAGTATCTCATAATAGTGAAAATCTACCGCCGATAACGCAATAACCTACAGCCGATCCAGTTTAGTAGTAACCAGCCTGATCTCATATTTACACCACATGCATCAGTTGGATTTACTGATGCCAACTTCGGTTTGACGGTTTAAATACAAGCGTTTGCTGTTGTCTCCGGCACAGAAAACAACCAACTGATGATAATAAGTTATTGATTAAGAAGCTCTAAATTTAATGACATCCCGTTGTAATAACAGAGCTAAGCGATTACTAATGTGCATATGTGTATTGCTGGACATATATACTGGTCCTATAAGCAATAACGTTGGTCCCGTTCCATGAAAACAATGTGTTATTGTCTTTTGTGAAAAACTGCAACGGAAACTATTTAGATTCCTCCAAACGACATCCGACTGATAATCAATCGTGATATTTAATATTAGAATAAAACACGTCATGTGAATATAGTGACAATCATACACTAGTATCATAAACATTCTGGCCTTGCATGGGAATGAATCATTTAATGTACAGAATTGAATCCAACGTATTGCAGAGATGTGTGTGGTCCAGATTGTTCAAGGAAGAGAGCTTGAATATGACAGGAAAAACAATGTCAAGATCGGAGAAGAACAGTTTAATAGCTCTGCATTGTTTTTGTTCAGCTTCGAAACATCCGTGGTGGCCACATTGTTTATTACGAGATACTGTGCGAAAACCAGTTGTTTTCCTGATCATCGTCTTGCGATTAACTTTCAAGCGCAAAGTTATAACACAGCCAGGCGAGTGTTACGAGAAACGATTGAACCATTACATAACATGCATTGACGCTGAAAACAAGTTTACTGCTATTGCAAACAATTACTACGAGCTTATAACAATGATTAGCAGTTACCACAATTTTGCATTTTACTTATGTAATAAATGAATGAATAGTTGGATTTAAAGTAAAACCGGCCACTAGGGTCACATGTTCAATATGTTGCACTGCTATTTATTTACATGGCAGTGATTTAATGTATCGAGGAAGATAGAATGTTGCTGGCGTTTATGCGCACAGAGTGCGCTATTTAATTTGGTCGTCATATCATACCTCTAAAAAGGGGCTAATGATATAAATGTTAGGTCTGGGTGAGTGGGAATAGACCCATCTCGCACTCAACCTATCAACCAATCGAAAGTACGTACGCTTATTCCAAATTCAGTCCAGTTTTTCTAGTGGATTTCCTTATGCCAAAATTGTGTAAGACACTGATGGAATTCATTAAATGATATAGTTGAAGAGTTAAATTACCTTCCTATCTATGCCAATCTTCTAGTACAAAAGTGTACATATTATATGTCCCTAACAAGTTGTTTTGCTGATATGACTTAAACGTCATTTGAAATGTAGCCACTGTCAGAGAGGATTAGATTGTTAATTTTGAGCGGTGGGTCCGAAACTGATCAAGTTTTGCATTTTGGATAGAGCTTGTCAAGGAGGGTTTCCGTAACCAAGTAGAATACCCTATTAAGGCAATGAAAGACAATAGCCCTAAAAAGGACTTTTTTTGAGAATCTCATGATCACTTGTTAGTGACCGATTGTCCCTCTTCTCCTGTGGTTAGTCCCTGTATACTTCTTTAGTGTCTTGTTTGACCCTGTACTCACTCGATGATTCGCTGTATACATCTTGGGTGTCTTGTTTTGGATTCTCGCTCTAAACATCCTTGCTCCCTCGTCAATTTGCTTCCGTATTTTTCCCTATCAATTTGGAATTCTTTGTGTTGTTATGTGTAGAATATATAACCCCATATGACAACTTTTTGCATTGTTAGTTAATGCATGATGTTATTAAGTTACTAAGATGCCTGCTAGTTTTGGGGTTAACTATCTTTATAGTGTATGAATTTGAGGTCCTTTTCTAAATTAGCATATTTTTGGTTGCAACTTTGTGTTGCTGGGCCTGATAGTCTTGTGTTTGAGACTACCTTATAAGATCTAATTTGGGGTCATAACCTATGCATATATGATGAGGCTTTTAGTTGCAACATTGTGTTGCTGGACCTGATAGTCTTGGTTTTGAGACTACCTCATACACTCTAGTTGGGACCATAGTTAACCACAGCGGTATCGGTAATATTAAACTCAGTTATGAGATGTTGTCAATGGGGTTATATAGAAGGACGAATATAGGAGCATAAGATCAAAAAGAGAGGTAAGACGCTTGCCTTATTGATTGTATAACTGGTAGTTAATATAACTCTTGATGTTTATACCTTTATATATTTCTTTTATTCTAGGTTTATTTGTATTGTTCCATGTTATTTTACCATTCCATTAGGTTTCGTTGCCCTGAAGCTGCCATGGAAACGTTATACCTAGCGTAGTGTAGGTGGGCTCCCTTAAGGGTAACGAAATCCCTGTTGGCCCCGTACGCTTCCCTCCCCTTAGAACAATATTATTTTATATGCATATTTAGGTACCAGTAAAACATTCATTTCATTTATGGATGATATGGTGTTATACTTATATTCTATCTATTAGCCCTGTAGTTCTAAGAAATTCAATTATATTATAGTATGTTCTTTGAGGATTTTTGTTGCATAATTCCGTTATTTCTGGATATGTATTTGGTGCGGCAAGTTCTAATTGTTTAGTTATAAATAGGTCTCTTTCTTTGTGCGTATTGTTACAGATATTGAATATATGTTACAGATCTTCCGGTACGTTACAGTAGAAGCAGTTGATGTTGTGCGGAAAAGGTCCTATATATCTTCCAAAACTATTAGCTAATTTTGTTTTTCCAAGAATTATCCTATTTGTTTTAGATTGTTCATAACTGCTGTACCTGGGTATCAGGATATTTCTACTGACTTCTTTGACAATACTATGTAAAAATCTCCCTTGTTTATTATGGTTCCAATCCTTTTGCCACATTTGATTTATCACTGTATAGATTAAATTGTTAATTTCTGTTGGACTATACTTTAGTGGCATGTAATTAGGTTCAGTGAGTTTACTCTTGGCTAATGTCAGCTAATTAATTGACTTTTATGTTGATGTGAGATGGTATCCATAGAAACTCTACTGTTATGTTTTGAGTATCGAGTATTTTAATTATTTGGTTAATTTGATTAAGAAAGTTTTCTCTTGATTTAGTATTATTGCATTGTATTGATTTTAGGACACTTAGTGAATCACTAATAATCAAGGTCTTATCTGGTTTATTTTCTCGTATCCATGTTAAAGATTCAAAATTGGCCCAGTTTTCAGCTCTGTAAAAGGAGCAGTGATCAGGTAGGCGGCTGCCCATTTTGATATTGAGTGCTAGAATGACCCAAGCCGCATCTGTTTTAAAGGGGTTGTTAATTTTGGAACCATCCGTGAATATATGACTATAGTTTTTATATTGGTTGTTGATTAGTTCCATTGCAGCTGTTTTTAAATAATGTTGTTGAGTTTATTTTTTACCTTTGTCTATAATTGATGTATTATTTCAAGGTTATTCATCAAATATTTGGTTAGTTTCCACTTGGAATATATCTACTGGGAGTTGTAAATTTAATTCATGTACTATTTTGCCAAAGGATGACTTATTTTAAGAGTTTTCCTAAATGGAATTTTGCATTTGTTGATAGCTACTAGAGTGGATGGATGGACAGTCGAGTTGCGTATCTCAGCATGAGTTACTGCCTTCGAAGCTGTAATGGCGGTTCTCCTGTTAAGACCTGAAACTGTGCTGTAGATGTATATGGTAATGCCCCAGTTGCTATGAGAAGGGCTTTCCTCTATATTTTATCTAATCTATTCAGTTGGGTTATGGTGGCCGTGTGGTAAATTTGGCATCCATAGTTAAGTTTAGATCTAATTAAGGCCCTATATAGAGTCATTATTGTTTCTTGGTTAGCACCACACTGTGTTCCTTTGAGGCTTTTAAGTAAGTTTAAGTCAAGATTGCACCTTTTAACTAGGTCATCATTATAACATACCCACGTTAGGTGTTCATCGTAGTACATACCGATACATTTGGCTATTTTAATGAATTTAATTTGTTTATTTTGAATTTGGAGGTTGGGGTATAATATGTGTTTTCTATAAGGTCAGAACAGTACAGCTACCGTTTTTTTTGGTGCGACAGTTTCAATCCCCATTTTTCAGCCCATTTATCAATGTTACTTAGACTTGTTTTCATTTCAGCCATATAAGTGTGGTTGGAGGGGTTTCCTGCTCTCCGTAGTCCACTATCATCTGCAAATTGTGATAATCCTATCGAAGGTGAGGCGAGATTAGATTCAAGATCATTAATCATGAGGCTGAAGAGGGTGGGGCTGAAGACACTGCCTTGGGGAGTCCCATTTTCAAGGGAGTGTTCTTCAGAATAAGTAGCCCTAACCCTAGTTATAATTTTGCGGTCTGTTAAAAAGTTTTGCATAAAATTAAATATGCGACCAGTAATGCCATAATGATTTAATTTAGCTATTAATCCTTTGGTCCACACCAGATCAAACGCTTTTTCAAGATCTAGAAAACCCGCAATTAAGTTTATATTAGCCCTCTGCTTATCATTAAATGCTAACTTTATGGTGAACTCCAATTTAATTAATTGATCCGTAGGAGACCTTTTATTTCTAAAACCACATTGGTTTGGAGATATCAAGTTATTGCTCTGCAGGTGGTGTTTGAGTCTGTTAGTTATAATTGTTTCCATGATTTTGCACATTTTGTTGGTAAGTGAAATTGGTCTATATGAGTTAATGTTATTCCTATCTTTGTTAGGTTTTAAAATGGGGATAACTATCGCTGTTTTCCATTTTGTGGGTAGCTTCCCTGTTTGCCAAATTATGTTAGCATGTTTATTTTTATCATAACCATATTGCTAGGTAGGTTTTTATATATTATGTAATCTATTTGATCTTCCCCAGGTGAAGTTTTATGTTTGGATTTGAGCGCCTGGGACTATTCATATATGGTACTATCTTTGTTGAGTGATAAATTTATGGGTTCCTGGTCTTGAAATAGATGGCAGAATTTAATTTCAGTTTTAGTTCTATGGTTTTGGAATTCAGTAGTGTGTTTAGTATTGCTGCTCATATTTTTAAAATGTTTTGCTTCAGCTTGTTCTTTCTGATTGCAGGTATTATTGATTTTTGGGGTTCCATTTATGTTCTTTCCCTTTATAGCCCTGATTTTATCCCACACATGTTTAGAGTTAGTTCTAAAATTAATAGTGTTGCAGTATTTTTGCAAAGTTCTGTTCTTTAGACTGCTTTATTAGATATTTGAGTTTTTTATCGAAATATTTGTACTCTTGGAAGTGAGTAGTAATATTTGATCTTTTAAATTTATTTAAAGCTCTAATTTTGTCCTGTCCAGTTAGTTTAATTTCTTCAGTCCACCATGGCACACCAAGTTGTCTTAGTTTTCCACTAGTTTTGGGGATAGAGTTGGTGACAGCTTGAGTTATGGCCTTAATTAGGGTATCATAGTAGATGTCAATATCTTTGGATTCTATATCTGACGGGCTAACATTATTGAGTATTTCCTGAAAAGTTTCCCAATCAGCTTTTGAGTAGTTTAACCTGGGTATTTTATAACTGAGTTCGCACTGAAAAGTCATCTGTAGAGTGGTGATTATTGGGAAGTGGTCGCTCCCCATGGGATCAGATTGCTCCACCTCCTATTTAGCCACTTGTGCCAGTCTGGGTGTGCCTAGGGTGAGGTCAATGGCGGACAGGGTGCCGTCGACCGGACTAAGTCTGCTCTTAGCACCATCATTAAGGATAATAAGGGTGGAGTCATTGATCCATTCTTCCACCCAGGTACCCCTCCTATCCGTCACCTCTCCCCCTCATAGCTTATTATGGGCATTAAAGTCTCCACAGATGATTGCAAGCCCGGTCCTAATGATTTTGGTTATTTCTTTAAACGCTAATTTATGTTTAAGCTTAGTACTCCCTGGGTCATATACGTTTATGATTTGTAATTGATGGTTTCCTGTATTGACTAATAGGGATTGTTTTTCTATTAGTGTGTTACTAATTTGCTGGGATGTTATAGGTAGTAGCATAACAGATTGTAGAGTGCTTTTTGTAAATATGGCTAAACCACCACCCTGACCTTGCTTTCGATGTTGGAAATAGCCAGGAGAGTATCCTTGTATTGATGGTATAGCTTAAACTCAATTCGAGAGAGAGAGAGGATTAAGTTTCTCTGCTTCCTTTTTGATTAGGTTGAGGTCTGGTGTAGAAATGAACTTAATTTATTTTTGCACCTCTTTTGTCCACGTGTTTCTGGTAAAGTCAATTTGCCCTATTTTAAGGTTGGTCAAGGCTTATTTTATCCAATTTTATGTTAATTTGAGTAACCCTTTTCTTGAGAATGTTACCGTTAGATGCAAGACGGTTTCTAGATCTAAACGCTTGTTTACAGGATTTATTTTTCATTGTTACGCCGAAGTATATTGAGTTAAAATAAGGTTGGAATTATAGCACGCGTCAAAAGGAAGAATTCAAAGCAAGATAAAGAAGGTATTTAATTTGCTTGAATTGTTACACGAGATTGTAAAGTGTAACAATTTGACAAATTAAATGAAGGGAGCTTAGGGATGAAAGGCTTGAGGTGAAAGAATTTTCAAGTTAAGGCAAAAACAGCACAAAGTTTGAATTGACCCGAAGTCTTAATAAAATACCTGATACTTAACGTTGATAGTTGAAGTAGCTTTCATCCGGTATCCTTGTTGTAGTTAGATTGAGGGATATAGTTGTTCAGTCTGCGAGGCTGGAAACGGGTTGGGTGGACGGCTGGAGTAGCGTGAATCCGAATTCAGGTAACTGGTTACTGCTGCACGTGCGGAGTAGTCCTGAGCGTCTGTTCTTCTTGATAGTCAGGCAGAGAGTGACATATAATATAGTGGTTATAATCTAGAATCAAGTGCCTACAACGAAAATTAATTGCGTAGCTTACCGTGTTGTGTTACTAATGTATTTCTTGGCCACTGCTTGTCTGAAGACACAAGAAAATCCAATATTTTGAATGATGCGTTGCTTTTGAATTCGTAATCAAGTTATCAAAATATCATGGCGATATTCTATACAATTCAGGTAAATTGCAGTACAGCAGCGGCATTGAAAGTAACGAACATAATATAATCTATTGTGCTATGGAATTACTAGGTCCAGAACAAAACGCAAAGGTAATTTTATCCCGGTGAGGTTATTCGCCCCATCGCCGATGTCGTTAAGGGCGACTCAGCAAACATGTGGTCATTCAACAATGATCCTATGTCTGATTAACGTAGATTAGTTGTGATTGCGTCGGGTGTGTGTATATATCTCCGTAGTTTGGACGTCAATTCAATCCACCATGTGATATTGAGATTTCAATAAATGCTCATGGATAGGATCCTGTTTCTTTTAATCATGTCTTTTTCAACTGACATATATGATCAATTACTTTAGGTATGGTAATAGAGGATATAAAACTGTATTATATACTATCTGAAAGTAATGTTTCCTCTTGATTATGCTTTCGCCGTGGCCTCAATTATCTCATTAATTCAGTCATTTCTGTCTTGACAAACCCTTCGCCGTAGACTCAATTATCTTATTATTGCCAGTCATTCTGTCTTGACTAAATGTTCACCAAACATTCGAGTGAAGATGAGAGACACAAAGACAGGAAGAGAGACAGAGACGCACAGAGAGAGAATGAAAAGCGAACTTGTCATGCCCATCGCCCCACTTGCAAGTTCAACATATAAATAAAGCGTTCATGAACGCATGACTATATTCTGAATTATATAATAGATCATATAAAATGTAGTTTAAAATTTATTACAAAGTAAGTCAAGCTAAATTACTTACCTGTCAATATCTGTACCAGGAGAAACAAACAGCAACATCTGCTGAATCCAGACATGATGTTTTACCTGAAAGGTAAAAAGGGTTCTTATTTAACTCCTGTAATATTTTCTAACCTGTAAAATGTAATAACGAAGTGTTTATTACCAAATAAGTTTACTTATGGTTGTAGGTGAATAATTACTTATGCATCATTAATATGTTTTGTTGCTGCATATATCATATGGTGAATTAACTCTTTTGCTATACCGGAATGCTTTCTGACTATCCACATTATCTACTTCGGAAAGCATATGCTATATTTATAATTGTGATAAACAAATACACATATGAATACTTGATATTTTAGGTCATGCCAAACCTGCAGCTAAATGATTTCGTATCTTATTGAAACTGCAATAATATTTTATATTATTTTAATACATACATTTTTACAATAATCATGTTAATCACATATAAAACTAATAAGAGTAATTTAAAAACATTAAACAAAACCTGTGTCACTATAAAAAGGTAAATGTCCATAATTGATAATGTTGGAACATAAATTTGTACTTTTACATTATTATTATTATGTAAATTAAAATATAACCGAAAAAATTCTCCTTCCTTCAATGCCAATTTTACCCTTGTCAAGAGCATAACTAGTTAGCTAAATTTTGATCACGTTTTTCAGTAATTGCCTCAGCATTTATTTTTTTTTAAAAACTTGTCTGACCTATGTTTCAGATAACCTCAAAACTTATGCATATGTGCACTAGGTACCACCATGTCACTTGCTATTTACGCGACGTTACATTTTCCTACACACATTTTCTTGTTATCCGTTTTCTTTATCTTTAAAAAAAAATGAAACTATCAAATAAGTTTCTAATTCAAAATAATTAGTATAGCTATAAAGAGTGCACAAGAAAAGAAAACTGCGGAAGACTTCATCTGTCAAGCAGCTATAGAGCGAACGTGTATGGACACACAACTAATCCTTTTCCTTGTAGGCTGAGTTCTCTATCAAACGGATTATAACAAGGCCTTTCTATGGAATAGGTCATCAAACATATTTCACCGGGTCTCTTGTATGCAATATCATAAAGAAATTGTTTTTCTTTTAAATTCTGAACTTTATCGTTATATCTACGATGCTATGGGTTACACTGTTTAGAATCTTTCCGAATATTGATGTGCCTATACAATCACACTACAATTCGAAATCAAGAAAACCTCTAAGATAATAAACAATATTAATGTGCTCTATAATTTGTAGGCTGTAGTAGAAGCAATAGCAGTGATAATACAGTAGTGATACTTGTCATTAAGGTAGAAGTAGTTAATGTACCAATACTAGAAGAACAAGTCGCGTTTGATAAATGCAGTTTCATACAATATTGTTGCCGCAGTTGTAGTTTAGGCTGTTTTTGATGCGTTTCTAGGTAGAAAGAGATTCGACATATATCTGAATCATCTTGAATATATAAATCGAATCAAGGAATTGTCCAAAAAATGGACATTCAAAAATTGTTCCAAATATCAAACGCTCGTCAGCATCTCCATATATAATCAACGTCTTTCTAATGATATCGATATCCTTGACTTCGATGGTTCAAGAGGCTATATGAACGTTCTACGAATGCACGCTCAAACGGACAATACCAGATGCCGGGATGGTTCTTCTGGAATTTTACATAAATACGTCATATAAAACATAACTATTTAAACTTTGATATGTCTATGCTATCCTAGAATGTCCACAATCTTGAACGAATAGCCATTGTCTCAAAAATGAGTATAATTGCATATCCCTCAAGTATATACTTTTATGTATACATATATATATATATACATATATATATATATATATATATATATATATATATATATATATATATATATATATATATATATAGAGAGAGAGAGAGAGAGAGAGAGAGAGAGAGGGAGGATTGAACCAAACATTTACTATGCCACCTTTTCGCTTATGAGTCTTCTTCACACCACTTTTGGAAGACATTTCATTATTTATTTATTGACTTAATTATTGATGTATTGACTTATTTATTTATGTGGCAGAACATTGAACCATGGATTATGTGCATGCATTAAATGATTGCGTTGTTGAATGTTGTTTTTGAAATTTTAATAAACGTTTGTGAACTTTTAGATGATTCCAAACAATAATAGCTACTGTATATTTAACAATTGAACATACCATATATGTGTTTGTTTTCAAAATATATAATGCTTCCTAATGTTTAAATTCGGCAAAATATAAACATTCTAACTTAAAATAATTTTACCAAATGATCAACATGTATTTATTATTTTTTCACAATACTCTTGAGACTCGGAGAGATCTGATTGCGAATATTGGGCGTGGGTAAGAATTTGTGTAGTTGCATATTTTGAACGTATACTCAACATATCAGCAGCTTTGTTTTTTAAATACGGCTGCATACATTTTTAAAAACAAAATCCGGCTTCCAGCTATTTGCTTTGCGCAATAGCCCTACCAATGTATATTCAACTGCCAAGTCTGTTATCGCTTTGATTTCTTAGTTCGTTTTATGCGATGGAGATCCCCGTCCTGTTGTATGCACACACCACAATTGTCTTTTTATATTAATCATATGTTTTCTGTGACCTAGATGCAGGATTGCGTTCGTTGTGTTCGAAAAATGTTAATAGCCATACAAGGTGTTTCTATTTAGAATCTGCCAGCGTAACAACGGTAACCGTATCAACATCGTCCCATTAAGGTAAAGTCTAAAATGAAATATGGTTGCACATGTGTTTAATCGGCATTAAAATAAATAGCATCGGTAATACACTGTTTTAAATCACTGTTGCTGGAAAAATGTTTTGAAGCCATAACTGTTTCGCCTTCATTTAAGTGGTTTTAACCCGTATTTTATTCCTACTAGTTCACACAAATTGATTTGCATTGTTCGCCCATGTGTGATGAGTATCGACTTTGGGTTCGCAAGGTACGGCATTCTTCAACGTATTTAGCAAATGAAAAGGAACGTTATATTCTTGGATGATACAGAATGATGCTTGACATCGGTTGTAAAAGTAACATAAAATAACATATTCTGGACGAATTGGATTTGTGTCAGAGTGATTGCCTATATTCAGAAAAAGTTAACTACTACTACACTACTACTAGCATTAATACTAAGACTAATACTACTAACAATTATAATAATGATACATATCAAAAGTACTGTGGATGAGGTGCCTGTGGATCTGTGCAAATGTGTTCAAAAGGTGGATAGCTAAGGGCTATGCATTTATGATTGACATTAAGTGTACGTATGCATTTCCAAACTGCATAAATTATTAGTCTGGTTATTTAATTTTTTTAAAATGTACTATAAGATCAAGTTATTATCGATGTTGAGATTTTGCGTAAAGATATATATATATATATATATATATATATATATATATATATATATATATATATATATATATATATATATATATATATATATATATATATATATATATATAACTATGATCATCTTTCTGAATGCAAAGTTTCAGTCTTACCATCATACAAAATAGTAATAACTATACAGAAGACGGCATTGATTTGGATATTCACCTTAGCTCAATACATTCAATAACAATTTCCTAGTACGGTGTGCCCTAATTTGGAACATTTTGAAAGACGACCGAGTGACTGCCTATATTCAGAACAAGTTAACTACTACTACTACTACACTACCACTAGCATTAATACTAAGACTACTACTACTACTACTAATAATAATAATGATACATATAAAATGTACTGTGGATGAGGTGCCTGTGGATCTGTGAAAATGTGTTAAAAAGCTGGATAGCTAAGAGCTATGCATTTATGATTGACATTAAGTGTACGCATGCATTTCCAAACTGCATACATTATTAGTCTGGTTATTAAATTTAAAAAAAAATGTACTATGATATAAAGTTATAATCGATGTCCCAATTCTGCGTAAATGATATGATATATATGTACGTAAGATCAGAATTCTTTCTAAATACTAGTATATCATATACGTTTATATAATGTAGGGGATACTCCCACGGCAACATTATCTCGTGTCTCGCTATCATGGTTATGTTTAGGATAGCTCTTTGTATTTGGAGTGATTCCACGATGAATCTCTCTGAAGAATGGTGCTCGAGAGCGCTACAGAAACGTCTTTCGGATCACCAAGTCGCCGACTGTATAGATGACTTTGTCACTAAATCGCTGAAAGATTCGCTGGTGTCACTAAATCGCTTAAAGATTCGCTGAGTGGTCGACTGTGTCCCACTGTCCCAGAATGGCCGCTGACCGTGTCGCAGACATAGCCTCATTTTCGCCGAATGGACCGCGGAGTCATCAATTGTGTCGTTAGCTGTGGTGCTGACTTCATCGATTGGTCGCCGACTGAGTTTTAATCTGGTCGCTGACGCGGAAGCATAAGTTTTCGCAGAGTCGCCTACTGGGTTGCTGTCTGTATCGAAAATTCGAAGACTGTGTTTTCGAGTGTCGCAAGATTGTACACGTTTCTTGGATAAGTCTTGTAGCTCCTTGGAAGTCGATCGACGGAAGACCTTTTCCAGACAATTTTCAATTTTCCCGGCCTGATTCGCTCCTGTCCTATGAAATACGATCAACTATGATTGCTCTTGTTGGTGGCTATACTTTGCACTTGCAAAGAGACGTTTAGACAGCATAACGCTTCCAAAAACCACCAGTTAAGATAACGATAATAAATATTCATTCGAATGTAATGGTGGTATGAAACATGACCTCAAGAATAGTGACATTCGGGTTTTACGAGGCGAAAATGCATCTCGCAAATCTCAAATACGTTATCAAACTAAGGACTATGTTGATTGTGTTTCCAGTGTTATCAAAAAAGAATGTATTTGTTTTGATATTTGATTCAGACCACCCTAAGCAATAAGGAGAGCAGTGATTATGTAGTTGATACGCATATGTTCCCTTGTAGATACGGAATCACACAACGGCGTTAACTGTATCAATATCATTGATAGCAATATTAGCTCCCCCCCCCCCGAGATAGTATTATCACATAGTACTCGGCACTACAGAGGGTACTCCGCTAATTGTGAAAGGATAGAAACCTATTACACCTTATCACGAATAAGTAGAGGTTATGACAGACTGCGACTTAAAACATACACAGACTTATCTTCTCTAGCCTGAACAAGATACAAGATAAAGTAACAAGTGAATGTCACTACCGTTTATCCGACCTTCAATGTAAATGAGGCTGACAGTTATAAGACCTATAAATCGCTCAGCTTAAACGTAATGGGCGCGTACATTTACCTCTTGAATCTAACTGCACTTATTTAAATGTATAAAGCCAGGGTGATTTCAAAAGTGAGAAGTACAATGTAAATAAACCATTAACAAGGGAACATATGCGTATCAACTACATAATCACTGCATTTCATAGTATGCACGTAGAAACAAAAAAAAACCCTGCATGTTTACATTCCTTTATTATGCATGAAGACAAAAGAACACCCCCCACTTTATAGATATTTCTTACTCTTCACTACTTACACGTTGCACAATATAGAATGCAGTGTACACATTATCATGTTTCACGAATATAATTTAATTGAGTTTGTGGATATGTATTAGGTCTTTACAAGCTGCAAAATACGCAAAATTTTAATAAAAAACAATCAAATTCTGAACAGACAGAGGGCAAACATCACTAATTAGTCCATAATTTAAACCATAGCAATCATTATTCTACTTAGTTCTTAATAAATATTTGTTATCTCAAATCATGAAAGAGGTACATAGTAAAATATATAATGATGTTTGGTCTGTTCATGATTATTTAAGTTTTGTTTGTGATAATGCATGTCATGTTCATATTTTATGTCCTCGATTATAAAGTGAACAGTTTCTTAATACCTGATGACGCTTCAGTTATAATGCTTCTACCTCCTAACTACGTTGCCCGTGCGTATAACTAAATCACCTGATGTAAACGTACTAAACATTAAGTTGGTATGGATGTATCTAAACATGTAGAAGGGTCAAATTATTTGCAATTGTCAAACTTTGGCTATAATTCTCAGTAAGATGTTATTGCTTTGAAGGAAAAAGATATTTAGATTAATTTTGTTTGTTGCCATCCTTTTATATTGAGTATATTGTCTACGATGACATAGCTGAACTAAATATGTAATGTAATACTAAGCCCTTAAAGATATCACGCACATGCTAAGACTACCAAGGTATAAAATAAATATCTTAAGTATATTGGCGAATATATCATTCTTCATGACTGTTGTGCACTTCTTTGCCTCACCAAAGATCATATACTGTACAACAAAAATGAATAAACAAAATGCTTCGTTAAGAATGAGATAGAACACTTTGGATGAATACCTTATTAACGGAGAAATCTTCTGGAAACGAACTGGTATGTTGTTAGAATGAAAATTAGAAATAAAACGTTTTGACAAACTGACGACTCCAGTGGCCAAGTGGTTAAAACGTCAACCTCGGATGCGGGAGGGCGTGGGTTTGTATCACTGGCCGACGAGGGTCAGTATATATAGGTGTCTTCAAGGAAATACCGATACCCACGGATAAAATTATTTAAACTTGGGTCCGTAATAAGAAGTTTTGATATGTTCACAGTATCAACATCTTTTGGTGAAAACTAATCAACAATTCAAACAAAATGTCTGAATATGTTCAGGTTTCTTCGGTATGGTCTGCTTTTCTTTGTTTTGCCAACTGTAATAGGTTACAAAAACTTTGATAGCAAATATACCGTTACTACAACTTTCCTTCTTTATTTTCTGTTCCTGTTTCCATGCAAGTGAATTGTTTTTTTGCATTGGAAAGAGAAATCCTATATGTTGTTCCTTCTATTATTAGCTGATTGTTTTGATTAACTAACTGATAGTCTTTAGTACATAACGGCCTTCAGTAGTTCGCCACCAGCTGCTGGATAATACTCATATTTTAGTTTTACAGTCAAACCTATACTGATATAACGTTTAGAAAATATATTTCGCCATGAAGTTTTTTAATGTCCATTGTCAGATGATATATACATGAACATTAGAAACTATTTCAATCATTTAAAGTGCACACTGGCTTCTTTCATTTGAAATATATGGCGCCCCATAAGGAACCAGATAGTAAATTCCATTATATAAAGGACACAAGAACCTTTATATCATGTATTTTGACGACAAAACACGCTTTTTAATATGTTTTGTTCTTACGAGAAGAAATATATATAGATATATTTTGGCAAATATTTAACATCTTCGATCTTTCTGATGATTAAATTATGTTTGAACTAGATAGTTATGCCCCGGCTATTTTAAAAAAGACTATGTTTTCACCCCACGGGATTTACAATTGTGATTTGTGTAATCTTACATGCTTGCAAATATTTTATAAAATGTATTTTATTTGTACAGAGTGCGCAATTCTGATTCTAATCTTTCTTTATCGTGCCTAAATAGCTTACATGACCTGCCTGGACGCGTCATACAGGTGAGTATAATGCAAAACTATAATGCAATCGATTTAATCTAAATAATTTATCTATTACATATACTTTTCTAAACATTAAGGAAGTTCATACATAAACTGAATATACAACAGCATGTCACTCTGTTATTAGATACACAACTGTGCATACAATTCAGCATTTGAAAACGCGCTTAACAAATATTAACTTTATTTTCTACACGTAAGGCTTATATCTGAATATTAATTAAAAACACTGTTTCTGAAAATCATAAGGACAACTTGTTCCCAACTTTAGTAAGCAAGTATAATACCAACACATTCTGAAATATATAAAATCTACATTACACAAAACAACAATTCGAGCATAGAAAAAAACCCACAGTTTCAAGAGCCAGTCAAAATAAAGAAACCTTTACATTAGTTACTTTGAAGTAATACTATTATATATTATAATAATTGCATCTGAAGTATACCATGACTTAATAGTTGTCGTTGTGATAGTAGTGGTCATTGCTGATAAAGTTATTGTTGTAATTTGTTGTTTATGTTGTTTATTAGCATGCGAGAGCAGAAATTTTGTCACGAGCAGCAAAAACAACGGCAGCTATGTCTAAGCTAAAATCCATCTGGAGTGACAAGACTATCTGTCAGAAAAGTTAAATCAGACTATTGAAAGTACTAGTCATCTCAGTCTTTCTGTACTCATGTGAGGCATGCACCCTGACAGCCGAATTACAACTAAGAATCCAGACACTTGAAATGAGATGTTACAGAACCATCCTTGACATCTCTTACATGGACCACATCACAAATGAAGAAGTGCGTAACACCATCAGGCACAAAGTAGGTCATTATGAAGACCTCCTCACCACTGTCAAAAGGAGAAAGCTGAAATAGTATGGCCATGTTACTAGAGAAAAAATTCTAGCCACAACAATACTGCTTGGTAGTGTTCAAGGTGAGAGAAGGAGATGTAGAAAGAGAAAAAAGTGGAGTGACAACATCACATAATGGACCAGGAAAAGATTTACGGAGACACAGGCATTAGCACATGACCGAGAAAAGTGGAGGGAACTGGTCAGATGTTCAATTGCACAGTGCCTCAACGACCACACTAGGTGAAGAGACTGATGATGAACAGGCGACGATGTCAATGTAACAATCGATTGTAGGAATCAAATCAGGCACACATACCACTTGACGAAAAGCTCCGGACCAGATAGTGTAGTTAGTATGTGACATTATATACCCATATCATTGCATTTCTTTTGTTTTACATCAACAAAATCAAGTTCATGAATATCGAAATGGTATTGAAATTAACAGTTAATGCAAAATTGCATCTGGAAAGGGATATATATCTACACTGCAACTTAAATATTTTTTTGTCTTGGATGACCACGTTACAAAATATTAGCCAGAATGAAAATTTCGAACTTCACTATAAGTATTTTAACAAGTTAGCAAATTATTTAAATATATAATACGAACCAATCAGAAGTTATGTTATACCTGGCGCTGAATGTGCACATCTTCTCTAAAGCTAATGTATAAACCAATATATTGTTAGATATTATTTATTTATTATTCATTTATTTATTTTGGAAGGAACAATTTACTTTATTTGCCTATTTACAAAAACATGATTTGTCTTTGTGCAACTACATACATTTTTAAAAGGAGCTACGAGGAAGTATTTGAAAAATACTGGACATTTTGTTATAACATGTTTATTTATTTGAACCAGTTAGTAAATGTATTGACAATCGATAGGGGAAACAGCGTTCTGTAACACGAACTGCAAATGCACATGCATCGCACTGGAAATATGTAGATATATGACTGAGACATAATACACATGACAGTCAGATAAAACATTTAGAGAAGGCGAACAAGCCTGCTTTGATGAATGAGCAAGCTGTACAATCCAAAAATGTGAATACACAATTGCATTTAGTACTGACATCATGAGATTAAGAACGCGTGTATGTGCATGGGAAACAATCTGAGCGGGATGCCCTGATGTACTGTTAATTATTAAATTACTATGTTGCACAGAGCACCAATATTCAGAACGTTTAAATGCACATCGCTGATTGCAAAGCAATACATGCATGATTAAGGCGTGATCAAATACGGCTATAGCTTTATTCTTTCAGATCGTGCAGGCCCTCCTTAGATCGTTCATTTGTTGTTGAAGTAACATCGGAGCGACAGTAGCGATATTAATCCAATACCCAATATTACCATGGTCCTGATTTTGACACAAAAACTTATAAAAGTAAAAAAATAAATCGACGTGTCTACTAAAACAGTTTTTTAAAACCCTAAATAGTTTAGGAAGACCTTGTGAAGGAGATACTTCACAAAGTAGGATTACGTGTGTATTGGTTGTTACGTACATTGGCAGAATGATTGCATGGGTGACCTCAGTTATAAAGTCGCCAACCTGGATAATTCCGTCAACAACCCTTGACTATGATCACGTAAACCTTCTGTTCGTCTGTCTCGTGAAGGCATTTTTCGTTACATAACCACAGCAGAGATATAAACCAGATGATTTCCTCTAAGAGTAGATGAACATGATATTACGTCATTGACATAAGAAGCATGTGACGTAACAGGTAAACAGAGACTAAAAAATGTCTGCGAAGGAGAACAATTTCCGCTCTGATCAAAGATCATACTGCACAACCCGGAGAGTATAAAGTGGCATACAATACTTGATGAATGAGACAATAACCGTTTCAAGAACAATAAAGCGGATTTCATCATCATATCCACTCGGATAGCATTCTCCGACGCGTATATCGAGTCAATATTAACAACAACATTTAAAGAAAGAGAAGGACTGAATTTAACAAAAGAATCATTTATCCTCGTAATAATTCCTGAACGAAAACGAGACCAATTGTTGCTGACAGAGTTCAAGGTTGTAATCAATATGCTTTTACATGAAAGTGGTAACAGTTCCCAGGAACACAGAATCGTAGAAGACAAATATTTCACGTGAAAGGTTTTATGATTATTGGCAGTATATCTAGTGATAACAAATTGCTCGATTTGAAGTTCGTTTTGAACCCGAATATTGGTCGCCTGCCGAGCAATTATACTTCGCGATATGTGAAGGACACAAACAATTATCAACGCGAGAAAAATATTGAATTTTGCTTCCTAAATACAAACGCGTGTGTGTGATAATCGATGTTGTTTGTGGACTCTCCACGACAACAACCGTTGGTCTTGGTGTGGTGGAAATTGCGACAACGGCAACTATCTATTAAACGACTAAACGACAAACTGAATTGTTGTAGGGGCTATATCGATAGCAAATGGTGTGGCAGATGGTACCGACAAAAATTAAACGGTAAACGCTATCGTTATACATATATACACAAATAAGTATCAAATCAGAAATTCTCGCAGCTGCCCTAAATAGTCTCAGTACAATTGCCACTCTGTACCCAATATAATTGAAAGATTAAACAAGAGCTAGAGACGGTCCAGGCCAAAACGGAAACCTTCCTACGGCTCAGCACAGACACGGAAACCAAAACAGATAATTGCTTGTGCATGCAGTAAAGATCAAGGAAACAAGTAGTAATGTAATGGAAATGATTGACGCCACGCGTAACTATCACGGCTTCAAAATCCCTGAACCCTTGACTCGGTTGCTTACTTGATCTGTTTCGACTTACCTTGGAATGATTTTAAATTACCAGTCTACGCAGTGGCATCCATGAGGGTATATCTGGGGTAAACTTGTGTATACCCTGCCCTGATTTGACCACTCTGCAAACAATAACCAATAAATAAAAGTTCGAATTCTCGGAAAGCATTTCGTTTAATTATTGAAACATAATGATGACCCAATGACCCTCTTCCATCCCAGTCCGCTCCGCAAAAGGGCATGGCATCAAACGCAAATAGCACATCTTCAAACCGATGTTCTTAATTTTCTGTGAATGCTTCGAATGATGTTGTCGAAAGTGCATATTGAGTAAGCAAATATGTGAAATGAAAGAAATCAGGCCATAAGAATTAAATCTAGTCTTCATCATACATCATCTATATCTAATATATGCATAATTTAAGTCATTTGTCATAGAACTATATAAACACAAGGTCAGAAACAGGTTTGTGTGTTTCAGAGAAACAACTTTCTGAATGCAAAGTTTCAGTCTCACCATCATACAAAAATAATATTAACTATACAGAAGACGGCTTTGATTTGGATATTCACCTCAGCTCAATACATTCAATAACACATTTTCGAGCACGGTTTGCCCAAATTTGGCACATTTTAAAAGAAGATTTCCCAAGTTGATTATTAGTTATTGTGAAACAGTACGTAAATGTGAGGCAATTGACTTAATACGGCACAGCAAGAAAAATAGTATAATACATGCCTTGGGGTAATTTGAGTAAAGTACTCTGATGTGCCACGTTATCGATCAATTTATATCTAATCGCATGATTTTAACCATCGACCTTTCCGTCGCGCACTAACGACGGAAACACGGAGGCTCCTGCTGAAATTCGTAGCAGTAAGGTAAATCACAGTCTGATGCAACTGCCTCAGGTACTTGCTTTAAACAGTTTAGGAGTAGCTTTAACAATAACTGGAGTAATGTTCGAAGAACTGTCCCTGAATTAGTCTTCTCCTATTAGGTGTACTTAGATAATCGTGAGAAACTTCCATGTAGTATTCTTTACCTGTTATGTTTGCTTGGAGTAGTTAGAAAAGATTATAATATTGTTTAGTTTGGTGAGATAAGATAAAACCATTAAATTGGATGCATGGGATTTTCTTTCCAAATAGTCCATTGTTTCCATTTTTCTCAAGATCATATTTTAGTCAGTTTATTTTATATCGCGTGGGGTGATTGGGTGATGGGGTGATTATGTTAGTCTGTTTAAGAATACTTTTTTAAGATCTGCATGCCAAACATTAAATGGTCCGTCCGTAAGTTGTGATGTGCAGGAAGAACATTGAATGGTCCTCCCGTAATATTTCATATGACAGGTATAAACTTGAATCCGTGATGTACGTTTCCAATGCGCTTATGTATGTATGCTTAATTAGGTCCAATGAGAGGGGAGAAGGTGTTTAGGTGTCATTAATTTTCGCTTAAACATTTTGTGAGCAGTTATACTGTTGATGAAAGAGTAGTAATTTATCTGTACAATTGTAAACGTAAAAGTTCCTGTTGTGAAGTCAATTATATTTATATTATCATGTTAAACTACAAAACTCATCAGATGAACAAAATCAATGAAACAATAGACTAAATGCTACGATATTAAAGATTTATTATATATCATAAAATCATCACACGGAAACGAGTGTGCAAATCCGTGAAACCAACTTGTATCATACGATGTAAACGACGAGTTGCAAATCACACATAACATAAAGATTGGGCGATAAATCTGATCACATCATGTAAACAAAACTCTCGAATAGGGCAATGTCTGTCCGGGTTTGATATTGTATAAAAATATACAATATGCTAAAGGTTTGCTGATTTGCTGTAATGTGAAGCTACTCCAGGTACTGTTTACAATACGTACAGGTGGTACTTGCACCAGACCGTAATTTACCCAGCAACGGGCAGGCGATATAGTTTTCACAACTTTACTCGGAACAATGCAAGATTAGATAAACAAATAAGCTGAGTCTTCACTTTTATTTACAGAGAGTATGCTCATATGTTGGAGTGATCAATGTTCAGTGTTTGAATCGTTATGCCTTATGTATGCATATTCAAACATATCATTTTTGTCTGAAAATACAAAACGACTGTTCATCCATACATATAACGATTTATGGTTGTTTTTATTTCGTTGACGAAGATACAAAACATATACTACTAACATGGCGTATGTAATGCAGTTCTTTTTTATAGTAAATTAGAAAACCAGAGATATAAACGGCACGAATGTGTACAAAACATTAACTATTTAGCCCAACCTAAATATTTAGCATTGTTATGTCAGTAATGTATTCTGTATTAAGATTAATTGCGTTTGTACTTGAAGAAGTCCTGTTTTGCTCAGTGGAAACATGCAGATGAATATTAATAGTAATTCCTCTAATTTGTATTGTTGCGGATATCCAGCTGTTTTTTCGTATTACAGGAGTATCTCACAAAATCTTGTCACTTTTCTATACCCTCTGGTCACCAATCTCATGTCATGAAGTCAACAAATTTTAAACTAATATAATCAACATAGGAGCTTTCACGGAGATAAAAAATAATGTATGCCATGTTTAGAAACCAGACTGGGAAATCGCATAAGAAAATTACTTTATATATCTTTTGCGTGGCACTGCTGATCTAAGTCTAATAAAGTAACCCGAGACTGGTAATTGTTTGTATCATTAATATAACTGAAACGTGCCTCAGATTTGTGACCCTTACATTTTTCCTGTCCAAGATCGGCAGTGTGTCTCATTGCCCGCATTAGATGAATGTGCTGAGCAGCCAATGATTAACAAATCGTGAAACCACAGATAGAAAACCCGACGAGGTCAATTTCATAAACGATGATGAAAAATTAGTGTCAGAAAAATAAAATGAATTGATACAACTGTTTCATGACAGAAAGAAAAAAAGATAATAAGAAAGCCGCAAGCAAATGGCGAGGTATATATTTAATGTAGACTTTTGAATTAAGTGAATCCCATTTTCGACAGTAGATTATGACTTTCGCTCAGCGAAGCATACCAAATTATAAATGTTGCAACATTTCGTTGTTCGGCTCGGTGACACAAATATGCTATTTACACTTTGCAGTCATCGTCATTGGTTTATATTTCACTTCCGAAGATGGTTGGAGCATAACTTAACATTGAAAATGGAGGCTTTATCGACTGGACACTGGCCTGAATAAACTGAATGTTTAGGTCGATCAGTACAAAACGTCCTGTTCGAGAGATACTTGTTCATCTCCTGCGATTATTACCGATCTTGATTATTGTAGATGAATACTGAAATCGTTAATAGCAAATCAAGATGTATTTTACTTTATAGGCACTACGAACACAGTACAAGTTCAAGTGATGAAATAAATCAG